>CM035158.1:12698627-12945592 GCA_020205615.1 Panax quinquefolius
AAAAGAAAATTTGAGTGGTGAGGGATTTTCTTATAGAAATTTTGTTTGACTTCTAAGAATATAAGTTCAGTCTCAATTATTTGTGATAGTCAAGCCACTTTGGCTCGAGCATATAATGAGATATACAATGAAAAGTCAAGAAATATTAGTATTCAACATGATTATGTGAGGAAATTAACCAAGGATAGGATTATTTCGCTCATATATGTAAGATCGAGAGATATGGTGATAAAAACCTCAAATTTGAGGGGGCTAAAACTCCTAAATTAATTCACCAATAACGACAACCCTACCTAACACTATGAAATGAGTAGTTTTAGGTTCAAAGGGTAACAAGAAGTTATTGAAAAGTGAATGTTCAATACTTAAACTATTATGGCCACTTAAGATAAAAGTACAGGTTGCCATGGTTGGAAGGTTGAGATTTAATCTCTTAATAAAGTTTAGTTAGTAGAAAAAGTGTCTAAAATATGGTAAAGACACTGAAAGAACCTCACGTATATGAACTTAGAAGTGGTACTGCTTCGATTGAGATTTGAAGTTTATCTCATAAAAGTTTAAAATGAATGTTAGATTAGCTCATGGCTCTTACGAAAGCTGAGCATGTGATTGTGTGGAATACGAGAATTCTTTGTGTTTATAAAAGTGATGTCATCGATATTGTCACAAGGAATAACAAGTTCAAAGTTTTCATGCTACTTGGGATTTCAGCTTTGTTTTGTGGCATTTACACTAAGGTAATATTCAAATCGAAAGATATATTACTGTATTCATAAACATATATAGTTTGATTTTTTTTGAAAAGGTTTCGTATTTCAATAAGTTGGGGATTGTTATAAATTATTCAAATAAGAAAATAAAATTTCATATTTAAAAAGGTAGTTATTAAAAGGAAGTTACTAGTAGTTATATACCAAATATTGTGTTCATTCCTATAGTTACATCTTTTGAGATTTCTACTATAAATATATGAATTTTCAGATTATTATCTGTGCTGAATTTTTTTGTTCAAACTTCTTAATCTGTCTAAAATTATCTTTACTTCAAATCAAAAGATCAAATTCTCATATCTCATATTCCTACTTTGAAGTTTTTCACTATTTGCTAAGTGCAAAACTTCTCAAGGTTTGTCATACCCACTAAGGCTATTTGCATTCATCATATAGCAATCTTAAGAAGATGAGGGAGCAAATATTGCTTTTAAGAAAGCGATTTTACGCGTTCCAAGCCATTTTTCTACTTCAAGTTTATTTGTGCTCTTATTTCAGTTTATATAATTTTTTTATTATTATTATTTTGTTCTTGGTTCTTTTATCTCTTTATTTCCACATTTTCCTATCAAATATAGCTTTGTTCACACAAAACCTTAAAAACACTTTAGCAAACCTGCTGGAAGAAAAAACATGGCATGAGTCAAATGTCCAGTACAAATAAAGATATACAAAAAATAAACAACTAAAATAAGGAATCAACTAACAAAATACAGAACAAGACCTCAAACATAAATATCAACGATAATATAATCTCTAAAGTTTGAATAGAATATATCTGAATCAACAGAATTAACGAAAAAACAGAAGACTGAATCAAAGTGGCTAAGTGGTTATTTCATATATATACCGAGTTCAAAACAAAACACAAATATGTCTTGCCACACAGGCAAGTCAAAATAATGTCACATGGGTAAATCACACATTGGATCGCGAATCCAAATGCAAGCAAATTAGAAGGTGTGTCTATCACAAACATCACCAATTTGGGTCAACCCATATGTATTCTTAACAAACATATCAAATGGTCAAAGCTCACACACACCAAGAGCAAACATAAAAAAGGATATGCGTGGACTGATCACATCGTCGCGAAAAGTGTCATGCCTCGGTGCTAAAAAGACATGCATGTGGTACCTCCCACATGTGGTTTTAGCTCAGGTATACCCTATCGTTTATTCTACAAAGATATGATGTCACAGCACATGTGACATAATACCAACAAAAATGTTCTAACGTACATGTTGAACCAAAACAAATCATAAACACAATATCTCCAAAAGAAGGTAACAACATGTACCGCTCTACAAAGAACAATAAAGTTCTATGCATAAAAAACAAATTCAAAAGATTACAAAATATGAAGTTTGGAACATCTAGACCAAACCAAAGAAAAATAAGAATTTGATTAGAAACGAAACAATTAAGAGAGAACCCAAAATTTTGAACGATTAGCAGTACAAACAAATCAACATAATGATAGTATCGCTGAAGAAATATAGAATATGTTCAAATTATAATAAAAAAAGTTCAAATAACAGAATAAAATCAAGTTATCAAAGATCAAACCTCTATCCTAGAGTACCAATAGAACTATAAGAAAAATATAACAAATTACGAGATATCACGAGATATATAGAATCAATAATCAAAGGAGTGGAGTATGGAATACGTACCTGATACTCAAAATCACTTATAAAATTCACCACAAAATCTTACCCTAAAATGCCAACGATATCAAATACGAAATATTATTCACCACCTAAACATATTCACCTCGAATTAGATATAATCCAAACTAATAATTCCAAAATAATTTTTAATTCATTCAATATGCCTTTTAATTATCGTCTTAGATCACTATTAATACTCCGAAACTTAAAAGTAAATAAAAAAACTTAAGAAATCTTAAAACCCTAATATGAAAAATTATTCTTAAGATATCAGTCCACTATTCTTTCTTATCACCATTAATTAAAACTTACTTATCTAATTAATTAATTTTATCAGAAAATAGACTCCAAATACTCCAATTTAGCCTCAAGAATAACCCAAATCAGATTTAAAAGCATTAAGTTATATATTTTTAAATATTAAAACTCACTGTGGAAAATCTACTTGAAAAATCTCAGACCAACCACTTCTTAAAATTCATAACAAAGCATACGTTAATTTTTAACGATTCAAAATTGGTGCACATGTTCTCAGCTTGTATATGTATAACATATCCAAAAATTATAACGATCCAACGGTCGGATTAAGAGATATAACATATGCAATACACCTTAAAATATAAAAAACTCATTTTCAGCTTTTAACATTTACATTCAATCAAATTATATTCCTTTTTATAAATTTATCTCCTTTTTCCGATTATCATGACTTCTAATTCCATGTCTCTACTTTATTTAAAAACAATATCCAATTTAAAAACCCTCATAAATAAACTTAAAATCAAAATACGAAATAAAATTTACCGTTCTTGTTTGTCTTTCTTTAATGCTCAAGTAAAGAATCTGACTTTCAGGTCTTCCAGAGTTTTCAAAATATTTTTATCTCTTCACGTAAATTGCAGCTTTCAAAAAGATACGCGAAATAGACTCAAGAATCACTAGATTCGGAATTAATATGACTAAGTTACAAATTGTCAAAACCACAACTGAAAATAGTGACAGGAATCAAGACAGATTGTGGTTTTCAGCAATTTAACTCATAAAGATGACGTCAAATAACTTCTCATCCTCTTCATAATTATAGAGGATGAAAAAAAATGAAAAACAGACTTTCGATTCACTCAATTCTAACATTAGATGAATTAATTATGATTTTTCATAAGTATTCTACTCGAGAATTCAACTAATCAAATTAGAATATGATTAGAGTTACATCTCTACTCCTTAAATATAACAAGGAAATAATAGGAGTTACCTAAACCCTAATGGACTCTTTAATTTTAATGAAATTAATTATTAAATTATCTACTAAAAGAATTTAACTTTTCAAGCGAAATAAAAAAAATAGTAACTTACATTTTCCAATTCAATTATGCTTTTAGGAAAAATAAAATTAATATTTAATTATTAACAAAATTATTTATAAATTTAACTAAAATTGTATCAATTTTTGTTGGGATTGACTTATACTTATGTAGGTACGATCAATAGTCATTACGATACAGTAGTTGGGGGTCTTGCTCACCGGTAAGCGAGTGGCTGCCCTGCTCACCCGTGAACAAGCGGGAATTGATGTCCCGCTCTCCCGTGAACATACGGGAGTTGTTGCCCTCTGGAAGCTAAGCGTAATGTATATTTAGGTTTGAAAATTTATTAATAGACCACTCTTGAGTTTTACTAATATATTAGGTCTAATGGGTTTAAGTTAATGTTATAGTAGTTAGGGTTTTCTATTTACTATTATAAAATATTATTTAATATGTGGATCATTGTAGAGTGTGTGTGACTGAATATATCAGAGAAACAACATTAGTCAAATTGATGAACCTGAATATATCTTGTGTTATTTTTCTTTCCGTTTTTTTCTAATTTGTGTGAGATTGTCTATTATTCGTTTTTAAATTCTAACGGTTTTGAAAATGGTCGCTGTATTTGACAACATTGGTGTTGTATCAGAGTATATACAACTATATATCCACAAACCTTCTAGTTAAATTTTGAAAAGCCTAGGTTCATCCTTTTAATCTAAAAGGGAATTCTTATCATTTTTTTTAATAATATTTTAGTATTGTACTTGTTAAAGCCAAGATTCTCTCACGCGCCTCAATCACCAAGAGCGCGTCCAATCATGCATAGAAATGAAATCACACGTGAAGCTTGACGGCTTGTGCCGTCGGGGGATAGCTCTAGTATGAGAATAAGTACAGGCTGAATAAGGTTTTAATAATGAAGACTTATTGCTATATTGCTAAAAATAATATTGTACCTGATAATTAGGGTGTAGCCTTGTTTTTATAGTGATCACACCACCTCCTCCAAGCTCTTCCTCATATAGAAATAGAATTCCTCATTAGGTATGATTCCTTAATGGGATTTAATAGAATCTCCTTAAAGAAAGAAAGTCGGATCATATCTTAATACTTTACTTAGGAGTTGGAAATTAAATGTAATTAGGAATCTTTGATTCCTTAAAATATTCTATGGTCAAACCAGATTCCTATGCAGGGTAAATACCTCCACGTGAACTTTGGCCCATTATATAATTCGGGCCATAATAATCACACCCCAATATTGCCCTAAATGGAAGAGTTCCTCATTAAAAGCCCAATAATCACATAACTAATAAAAATGCAGCAAACCCAAAATCAACCGCCTCAAAAATTTTTCACGTCTTCATTGTTGGGCCCCTACATCACCCCCACATTAACCATCATTACAGTCTCATTCAGATAATCGAGGAAGTTGAAAAGTCAATCATTTCAAAACCCATCTCTCCAAAAAACACCCGCCACTTTTTTAGATCTCAACCTCAGAAGCTTGTAAGAACTCCCTCAAATTTTCTCCTTCCCCCTACAAATCCCTACATCCAGTAACACCTTTTATGATCATCCCTCCCTTTGGAAAAATAATGGCTACTTCACACACCCCAACCACTTATATCCCCATCATCACTACCGAAAACACCACCTCCATCCTTACAGTAGTTTTGATTCCCCAGCTGCGAATTGTTTGGTTTTGTAATATTCATGTCTTGTGATTAAATTGCATAAAAAGTGCGGAGCGTGTAAAATCGAGTTTTAAAATTTACAAACCATATACGGATCACCCTTTATGCACAATTATTAATTAAGCGAAAAGATAAAGAATAAATCATACCACGAAGATCGAGCTTCCTCAATCTGAAGTTCACCTCAAATCCTTTAGCGTTGAATCTTGAATCCACCGGGTTTGGTTCCTTCCTTTGATCAACGTTAGCCACCCAAATGTTTGGCCTCTGAGGGTGATCCACCAAGAAGAAGAAAATTCAAGAAGAAGGGGTGGTTGGCTAAACCCTGATTTTCTATCTCTATAGAAAAGGTGTACTCTCCCAACAATTGGAATTATGTCGTATGTTGAAAAATCAACAACCCCTACCACCCATAATAAGACTCCTCTTATTTATAGATGTGGGCAACCCACCTTAACAATTAAGGAATTGGGTTTTATTAATTAATTATTTTAATTAATTAAGCTCCCTAATCTTATTAGGGATAATTAATTAAACTCTTTTAACTAATTTTCCTTTCTAATCCAATTAGGAATAAATGAGAGTACTTATATTAAATTAATTCCTAAACTCTTTTAGAAATTAAAATAATAATAATTGTAATAATATTAATAAGACTCACATTATTAATTTATATTTAATATTTCTAAAATATTAAATAATAAATATTAAGCTATTTAATTTATTCTATCACCATAGATTAAATTAAATATACTTAACTATATTATTACGATTATGCCATTAACTTCTTAAATAATTATTCTTCCTTTTATGGTGTGACCCTTTAGGTTCTCCATATTAAGCCGGTTGTGAATAAATCAATTAGAACAATTCTAATCTTATTTAAATAAATAAATTAAACAATTAATTTATTTAAATAATATTTATTCTCTGATAGGGATAAGCCTCCTAGCGATCAACGACTTTCCGGATAATATAGATTTTAACATTAATCATTAAAGAACCTTTGAGTAAATAGTTACCGTCTGATTCAATCCTTCCACCATCTGATGTCCCGATTAAATATAAGGCATGGAATTCTTTGTCGAGTCTTATTTTATTTAATTATATGTATTTCGATCCTTAAATGCACAACTCAAATAATGCAAATTAGAAACTCCTTTCTAATTTCATTACGCTTTAACCCGAGGACTCTTTGGGTTGTCATTTATCGAATCACATAGGACATTTCTCTTCTTTTATTAAGTGGTAGATTCTTTATTGATCATACATTATCTCCATGTACAACTTATTATACCCAAGCATACCCTTTGATATACCTAAGGGTCTTAAGGAATAAGTCAAAGTATAACTCATCATACACAAGATACTATGATGATCTCAAGTCCAAGGATCACTTGTACTACTATCACTCTGAGAATTCCTATTGACAGTGAAATAAAACTCCATTAGGTATTCCTTAGCGAGCGCGTTCGATGAACTTATTCTCTAATAAACACCTACATACTTGCTTTAGTGTCTCCACACAAATGATCATGAGATCAATCATCCCCATCCAATGAAGCAAAAGCAACGTATGTACCAATCTATCCTGGATTCACTAATCCCCAATTTAGTAATCCAATGATTGAGAACTATTTTAGTTTTAAGCTTTCTAAGAATTTAGATCTCATTAGAATGATCATCATCATTATTCTAAAAGCATTGCTTAAAACTATGGGTTTATCACATATTATAAAAAAGACATCGTGTAGATAATTAAAGCCTTTAATAAATTAATACTTTTTATTAATAAATGAATAAGATTGTTACAAAGTATATGCTTTATCATCAAACATGATTGGCTTGTGTGCATACTACTTTCAATCTCCCACTTGCACTAAAGCCCGATCGTCGTAGTAACTTCATACTCTTCTTCTCTAAGTGGCGATTATCCTGTTTGTTGGATAAGCTTTAGTTAATGGATATGTAATGTTGTTCATGAGAGTCCACTATCTCTATAGTGATTTCCCATCTTTCAATGATTGTAATAATCAAATGAAAGTGCCACAACACATGTTTAGATCCAAGATGAGACTTAGGAACTATTCCTAGTTACGTAATGAACTTTTAATCCAAACAATCAACTTGCGACTTCATTTATAGCTATTTACTTTGTCTTTATCACTAAACCGTGAACTCTTTCTTTGTTTGGAACCTTTCGATTCAACTGCACCTTTACTGCTCAAGGTAACACTTTATCTTAAAGTGGATTTTTGATTAAATCTTGAGTGCATACGAAAAAACTTGAGTCTGTAAAGCCCTCTAGTTTTAATTCGGACCCACCATGTTTGCTCACATCCTTAGTGCTTGGGTTAAGAACTTTAAGATGTTTTCAACATCTTCACGATGATCTTCTCGAATATGACCGATCGACATCGGGTCTCGTATATTTCATTGCATACATGATTGTCACTCATGCGATCTCTCTTCTTTGGAGTCTATGGGGACTATTAAGAGATACACTCCATGGCTCATCAACATGAGACATCTCTTGGAGTTGCCATGCTAAGCGACTTTAGCATCAAATGAATATCGTTCTTTGGGTTAAGTCGAGCATCCTCTTAAATCTATCTATATAGATTTTATCCCCAATTAAGATACTCTTCCAAATCATTCATGGAGGAATGTTTAGACAACTTTATCTTTCTTGATTGTAGCATTGGTATGTCATTCCTTATCCGTAGTAGTATATCAACATATAATACTAAAAATTTCACGGCGCTCCCATGACCCTTTTGTACACACTAGAAGTCTTACCTCATCGAATGTAACTACGGATCATCATCTTCATGATGTGTGCCTCATCATCATCATCCATGATGAATCCATACCTCTAGGTATCTTTGGTACTATTCGAGTTCTGATTGGTTTGTGGTACAATAGAAGTCTACATCTACGAGTTCCTCTTATTTGACTTATAGTATTTTGTGGATCACGAACTTTTCAAGATCTATAATCCTCCCACTAGCCCTTTCATTGATAAACACCTTTATCTTAGAAGGCGTGTTTATGAATAAATACCTTTTGCTAAGTAGGATTATAGAACATTTACCCTAAACTTACTTTAGGATGTCCCACAAATCTGTATTTGTCAAATCTTGTCCCAAGCTTATCCTTTGAAACCGTTTCACATAAGTTGGACAACCCCTTATCTTAACATACTTAAGATTAGGAATCCTCCACATCCATAACTTTTATGGAGTCTTGGGGGTGGGATTTTGAGGTTACCATTTTTAAATGATGTCACGACCATTTCTAGGACATGATCCTGAAGGATCTTTGGAATGTCGGTAAAATCATTATGGACCGTACCATGTCCAACAAGGTACAATTTTTCCTTTTAGATACATCAATCAATTATTGTGTATCAAGAGGCGTCCATTGTGAGAAAACCATTTGAGATGATCTAGAAACTTATTGCACAAGTATTTATTCCTTGATCTAATCAAAGAATCTTAATACTTTGCCAATTTGTTTCATTTAAATTCTTTGAACCTTTCAAATAATTCATACTTTTATTCATCAAATACACATTCAACTCTTTGAATGATCATCTCCTTTTCTTATACTAATTTGTTCAATTTGCAAAATATATTTTTCACGTAAATCAAGTATACAAAATTTATTAAGTAATATTCGATTCTATACAAAACATTATTATTATAAATAGAACAACAATTGTTCTTAATTATAATACCAAAGATTTCATTGTCTAACAATAAAATGGAAATAATATTTTTTTTTTTAACAAGAACTGGAATACAATAACAACTTATTGACTTAATAGACTTGCCCGTAGGCATTGCTAAATATAAGTTCCTATGGCTAATCACGTGACCTTTGCTTCATTTTTCACACATAGGATTACTTATATTTGTTTTCCTTCGTAAATCTATATTTATGATAACCAAAGTAGGTATCCAATACCCAAGTAGAACATTGACTTAAAGAAAAATTTATTTCAACCATGAACAAAAAAGCGTATTATGGCAAAACTTCACTAAGCTTCTTTGGTTAGCCTCGTGAAGATGCTTCTTGCAGTTTATTTCAGATGTCCGGGCTTATTGTAGTGGAAGCAAACTCCTTTCTTTATCCATATCGATTTTGTTCTTATTATCCTTTGTTTTGCCTTTCTATTTACCTTCTTTGAATCATTCTTCTTTTAGGAAGATCCTTTGGCCCCTACCGGTGGGACTTGATCTTTCTTGGTTGGAAAGTGACTCTCGACATTTTTCAATATGTTAAGCAAATCAACGAAGTTTATATCTAGCTTGTTCATATGAAAAATTCACAACAATTAATGAAAGAGTCCGGAGTGAGTGCAAGATCAAATTTTGGCTCAACTCTCCATCCATGACAAAATCCGTTGTCTAAATTGATCAATCAAATTGATTATCATTAGGACGTATATACATCTTGTAGTGCTTTTGGGTCATTCTAGATCGGAAGAGCTCCTAGATATCGATATCTATCGGTCCTACTTTCCTCGCCATCGACTACTTGATGTGCTTAGGAATATAATAAGAGCATCCATAGTTTCATGATGGCTTGAAGCTCGTTACTCGTGGATGCGAGCATGATCGTTTGAGCCAATTGTGCATCATCTTGCCACTTTCTAAAAGTAGTAATGTCTTCCTCGAGGCATTATGCGCAACCATTCTTGAGGGATAAGGCGTATTAAGGACATAAGATAGCTTTTTGACTATGAGAACTATTCTCAAATTCCTTAACCAATCCAGATTTAATTGATTAGGGTTAATTTAGCATCTAATATGCTTCGCGATGATAGTAATTTTAGACATTGTAAAATTACGTAAATGAATTTATAATTAACAACATTTTAACATACATTCTATTATTAATTACCAAAATAAATTAGGTCTTGTTTTAAATTGGTATCTCCCACTATTTTCTTCAAACAATATTACCCTCACTTATATAGTTAAATAAAATCTAATTAAAGATTTGCTAGTGAGAATAAGGATCCCATTTCAAATGTATATAGCCTTGTGGTGACAAAACAAACTATATATAAATAAATAGGTAGACAACTTTTGTCAATTACATCAACTATGCAACTCCTTGTATTTTGCCTCTTAGATTATTTTGATCAGTGGTGGCACATTCGAATCAAAATTATCCAAGTTAAGTCCAACCTAGCACTCCATATATTCAAAAAGAAAATATCATCCTTGTGGTGACCTGACAAAACAATATTATTCAATTTTCTTTATAAGCATCAAATGTGATAAATTAACATCTTAAATACTTAATACTTGCCTTGTGGTGACACAACAAACTCATATTAAATATTTAATACTCTATTAATTTTATCATGCTAGAAAGCGACGTTCGATATTCCAAATATCTTTGAGCGCTTAGGACTTAATATAAAAAATTGAGGGGTTTGTTATTAATTTGTCTCATCTTGTTTAGCGTATACCGCATATATATATATAAAAATACGCGTCGTATTAATGAACATCTGA
This sequence comes from Panax quinquefolius, assembly GCA_020205615.1. Lineage (NCBI taxonomy): Eukaryota > Viridiplantae > Streptophyta > Magnoliopsida > Apiales > Araliaceae > Panax > Panax quinquefolius. The sequence goes on from CM035158.1 coordinate 12,709,609, forward strand.
AGCATGTTTGCATAATATATAATATATATAGTATAAGCATGCACATATAGAATACTATATTCTACCGGATTGATTATGGACTTTTATTCTAGTTTGGTTCACTAGAGCCACCAAGTGAACCAAAAGGTCAAACCCTAGGGGGTGCGAGAAATAATATTTAAATATAACTATTACATTTAAACCTGGGCTCCATTACAAAGCAAGTCTTGGCGCTCCTTGTTCCTTGATCTCTAATTCTTCAAAATTAATTCTAAGTATTCTATTACAAAACTATTTAAAATAAATAGAAACCTTGATCGTGATCGAGGGAAGTGCATAGGAGGAATAGAATTTACATTAAGAAAAATTAGAGAAGGCAAATGTGAACCCCATTTAATAAAACTCATACATTCATGCATCCAACTAAAATAAAATCCAATCATATTGGTCGATAGTCCATAATCAATCCCATTTATTATCATACACATCACCATATGCATCGATAAATAACATTCATCTCATGAATAATAAACATTTAATATATATATTGATATCATTTAATGGGCAAAATTAGTTAGTATAAAATCTAATTTTGAATAAAAATAAACTCCTTTATTTAAATCCAAATTTAAATCAAAATAAAACTATTTTATTTTAATTTATCCTATTTTGAATAAAATAAACTATTTTATTTTAATCAAAATCTTTAATCAAAATAAACTCTTTTATTTTAATTAATTATGGAATCGATTCCATGTATATAAAAAAATCTTTAATTAAAATAAACTCTTTTATTTTAATTAATTATGAAATCAATTCCATGTAAAAAAATCTTTAATTAAAATAAACTCTTTTATTTTAATTAAATTGTGAATCAATTCCATGTAAAAAAAATCTTTTATTAAGGAAATACGGATATTCTTTCCATTCACAAATAAACTCCTTTATTTTGAATAATATGAAATCTTATTTCATATCTAAATAAACTCCTTTATTTAAGGAAATTAGGATTCTCTTTCTATTCACAAATAAACTCTTTTATTTTGAATAATATGAAATCTATTTCATATCTAAATAAACTCCTTTATTTAAGAAAAGATCAATTTCAACTCCAATTAGTTATCATGGAATCCAATTTCAACTCTAATTAGTTAGCATGAAATTCTAATTTTAAAATTAAAATAAATCTTTTATTTTAATATTAAAATAAACCTTTTATTTTAAGATTGAAATAAACCTTTTTATTTTAATTATAAAATTATTAAAATAAAATTTTATATTTTAATATTAAAATAAACCTTTTATTTTAAAATTAAAATAAATTTTATTTTAATTATATAATAATTAAGAATATATATATATATATATATATTATATAATATATATATATATATATATATATATATATATATATCATGCATCCGTAGCATCCCATAGCAACTTACATAGCCTTTAACTTTTCCAAAAAAAAGCATTCCATTTTCTTGATTAAAATGCGTTTTTTTTTTTTTTTTTTTTTTATTTTTTTTTTCCTTTTAAAATGCATGGCATGATTTGGCATGAAAAATGGCGAAGCGGTTTTTGAGGTAGTTTATATATATATATATATATATATATATATATATATATATATATATATATATATATATATTTATTTATTTATTTATTTTATTTAAATTTTATACTGATAAATTTATGCCTAATTAAATTATTCTAAACACATATCAATATACATATCAAATTAAAATAATTAATAATTAGCATAAAGGTTTGGCTCGATGCCACTTTATTAGGTTTGTAATATTCATATATACCTTGATCAAATTGCATAAAAAGTGCGGAGCGTGTAAAATCGAGTTTAAAAATTTACAAACCATATACGGATCACCCTTTATGCACAATTATTAATTAAGCGAAAAGATAAAGAATAAATCATACCCTTGAAGATCGAGCTTCCTCGGTGCAAGTTCACCTCCAAATCCTTTTCGCGTTCGATCTTGAATCCACCGGGTTTGGTTCCTTCCTTTGATCAACGTTAGCCACCCAAATGTTTGGCCTCTGGAGGTGATCCACAAAGAAGAAGAAGAAAATTCAAGAAGAAGGGGTGGTTGGCTAAACCCTAGTTTTTCTATCTACATAGAAAAGGTGTACTCTCCCAACAATTGGAATTATGTCGTTATGTTGAAAAAGTCAACAACCCTACCACCCATAATAAGACTCCTCTTATTTATAGATGTGGGCAACCCACCTTAACAATTAAGGAATTGAGTTTTAATTAATTAATTCTTTTAATTAATTAAGCTCCCTAATCTTATTAGGGATAATTAATTAAACTCCTTTAACTAATTTTCCTTCTAATCCAATTAGGAATAAATGAGAGTACTTATATTAAATTAATTCTTAAACTCTTTTAAAATTAAAATAATAATAATTGTAATAATATTAATAAGACTCCTCTTATTAATTTATATTTAATATTTCTAAAATATTAAATAATAAATATTAAGCTATTTAATTTATTCTATCACCATAGATTAAATTAAATATACTTAACTTTATATTATTACGATTATGCCATTAACTTCTTAAATAATTATTCTTCCTTTTATGGTGTGACCCTTTAGGTTCTCCCATATTAAGCCGGTTGTGAATAAATCAATTAGAACAATTCTAATCTTATTTAAATAAATAAATTAAACAATTAATTTATTTAAATAATATTTATTCTCTGATAGGGATAAGCCTCCTAGCGATCAACGACTTTCCGGATAATATAGATTTCAACATTAATCATTAAAGAACCTTTGAGTAAATAGTTCTTGAAATACAATTCAATCCTTCCACCATCTGATGTCCCAATTAAATATAAGGCATGGAATTCTTTGTCAAGTCTTATTTTATTTAATTTTATGTATTTCGATTCTTAAATGCACTGACTCAAATAATGCAAATTAGAAACTCCTTTCTAATTTCATTACGCCTTAACCAAGGACTCTTTGGGTTGTCATTTATCGAATCACATAGGACATTCTCTTCTTTTATTAGAAGTGGTAGATTCTTTATTGATCATACATTATCTCCATGTATACTGACTTATTATACCCAAGCATACCCTTTGATATACCCTAAGGGTCTTAAGGAATAAGTCAAAGTATAACTCATCATACACAACATACTATGATGATCTCAAGTCCAAGGATCACTTGTACTACTATCACTACGAGAATTCCTATTGACGAATACAATAAAACTCCATTAGGTATTCCTTAGCGAGCCCACGTTCGATGAACTTATTCTCTAATAAGCACCTACATACTTTGCTTTAGTGTCTCCACACAAATGATCATGAGATCAATCATCCCCATCCAATGAAGCAAACAACGTATATACCAATCTATCCGAATTCACTAATCCCCAATTTAGTAATCCAATGATTGGGAACTATTTTAGTTTTAAGCTTTCTAAGAATTTAGATCTCATTAGAATGATCATCATCATTATTCTAAAAGCATTGCTTAAAACTATGGGTTTATCACATATTATAAAAGCGACATCATGTAGATAATTAAAAGCCTTTAATAAATTAATACTTTTTATTAATAAATGAATAAGATTGTTACAAAGTATATGCTTTATCATCAAACATGATTGGCTTGTGTGCATACTACTTTCAGCAACTACACCCAATAATGGTACTGCCATTACCACTGACTCCACCGTATTTACTACCACCACCCACCAAGCTCCAGTTCTCTCTTAGACTAAGCTTGATATACAAAAAATGATCAAAGAATAATCTAATGAAGAAGCTTTTACCCATATTAACGTTAAATCCTCAATCACTGGTGAAGACCTTGTCGAAATACATGAAGTATACTGTTTCCGGCAAGCTACAACCTTCAAGCCCCTTATTCAACCAAACGGATGTATCACTAACCCAATGGGTGGACTCCAATCGCCCTCTCTACCCTCAAAAATGGGGTTCGTTTTCCCCTCCACACGTTTATTATCACCCTCCATGACCCGATCAAGATAATCTAGATTTTGTTTAATAAATAAACAATAAAGCAAAGGGATTGCAAAGCGGTTTTTGATGAAGACCCCTTCAAGTAATAAGGGGTGGCATTCGCAGTGGTTTTTCATCCGAGGCCCCAACACCCACCAAATTCCTGACTAGGCTGAAGCCTCTTGACCAAATGTTATCATCAGGGAATTTTCGCGAAGTCAACTCGAAAAGACAGTGAAGACCATCAAAAGAATACCAACAGAAGAATGGAACCCTGAACTTCTGAACAATCAAGCTTGGTTATACATCCATAGATATAAGTTCTGAACCAATCAATTAAACCATATTGTTTTAAATTTCCCTTCTAACTCACCTCTTTTGCTTCTTGCAGTGTCGCTTATCAAGTCAAATCCAACAGCACACATTAACCACACCTTACCATCCTCTTCTGCCGAGACCAATGTTCCACAAGAAATAACTAACGAAGCCCCAATTGTAGGTCAGCCTATTTTGGTTGTCCAATGAATGATCCTCCCTTGATTATCCTAACACCAACCTTCACATAAATAAGCCCTCTGGACATAACTCTTTCCGAAAGAACCACCCTTCTCTGAGTCAAACAGAGACGTTCAAAATCCAAAAAAAAATGATCCCCTCGGAACCATCCAATCCCCAACCTGAAGACACTCACGTCGCAACCTCAGTAATCATCCCTGATCCGACGCCAACCACCAAAAACACAAACCCAAGATCTGACAAAGGAAGAGTCTAAAGACCCCCCCCTTCCACCCGAAAAAACCTCATAAAGAACCATCACAAAATGCCAACCTCCCCCTCAATCACCTCAGTGAATTGAACCTTCCACCAGCCAAATCCGGGAGACTCGATCAAAGATTGTTGATATGTTAAAATTATATACTGCAAGTGCACAGTATTGAATTAAAAAGCGGCAATCTGAATTCGAACTCATAGAGACTAGATTAATTTTAATGTATCCTTAATATAGAATTTTAGGCGAATTAGAAATAAAGATTGAAAACTGATTAACTAGAATATGAAAACTAATAATAAGGAAACAATCTAGGAATCCGAATCCATTAAATAATAAACATAACATATAATTAATTCTCTTCTATTTTTATAACTCGACTTGAGACCCAATTTTATGAAATAAAAGTATTCAATTTTTTATAATTATTCTATTTAGTAAATGGTTAAATTGATAAAAGGTTAAAGTTAAGAGTGATATGTGAATTTTTTTTTCAAAGTAATCATGTTGTCATAAAATATTCGATTGGTCGGGGAATATTCGTTTTAATAGGGAATATTAGTACGATGGCACAATCATTGGTGGACCCCACAATGAAAGTATTGTCGTAGTTAGAAAACGAAAGAATTATCTTTTTATAAAAATAACGGCGAAAGTGTTACTTAGTTAAAAAGCTGTTGAACTACCCAGTAGTAAAAAATACGAATACACGTGGTTGCATAGTAGCACATGGTATTGATTATTGATGCTTACGTAAGAAGTCACTCAGTTATACTCAATTATTGCTACAGTAATTGCTACATCATATTTCTCATATTATTGATTCAATTATTATCATAGTATCATCTGTATTATATGTTATATTATTAAATCAATAATTGAGACGACAATGTTATTCATATTATTATTTGCAATATTGACAATGTCTAGAAGTTCTATCAAGGAGAGGTTAGATAATCTAATTGTGCGCCAATAGGGAGAAATCCTTATCGAAAAGTCACCTCTTTCTTGGGAACGACCTGGTTGTTAAATATTGTGAGTTAGAATATTTATGATGAATACGTTCATGTTGATTAAAGATGAAATTGATAGTTCCATTGTGTTGGAATTATTAGTGTTAGTGGAAATTGACATTTATTTCGATAATAATTGATGTCTGGAGGTTATATTGACCAATCGGGTAATTTACCGGATAAATGAGTAATTAATTGCTATTAATTCACATGCTTATAACTATGTGTTCACATGTGTGTACTATTGATTCACATGATTTACTATTAGGGGAGTTGGTGCAAGATTGATAATACTTGAATGACTAAATTAAAAATGGAGGTATAGATGAAGGTACTATACTGTAATTAGTTTTTTCACATGATTATACTATCGAGTCACATGATTGTACTATTAATTCACATGATTTACTATTAGGGGAGGTGGTGCAAGTTTCATAATACTTGCAGGACTAAATTAAAAATGAAGGAAAAGATGAAGGTATTATACTGTAATATTTTGAGCCCCAAAACGTGCAATTACAGAAACTATATTTTCCTATAATAGAAGCTCATTCTTCCTTCATTCTCACCAATTCAATAAGTCTCACAAAAGCAATTAATATAGAGAAATTATAGAGAGAAAGAAGATGGGAAGTTTGCTACCTCACTATTCTAGTATCCAGTTTTCTTCTAAGGTAAGGGGTATTATTTCTTTCGTATTCATGAAGAGAGTTATTTTCTTTCAATACTCTTAAGGGTTATTATTCCATTCTCTAATATTCTGTTGGAATAACCTGTCTACGCGGACTATTGCATACATGGTGAAATCTTCTGTTATTCCATTCTTTATTATTACATTGGAATAACTTTTGCCTACACCTACTCTGCATGCATGGTGAATTCTCTTTGTTATACCATTCTTTATTATTACATTAGAATAACTTTGCTCACGCGGACTCTGCATGCATGGTGAATTCTTCTGTTACTCCATTCTTTATTATTCTGTTGGAATAACCTGTCTACGCAGACTACCGCATGCTTGGTGAATTCTTCTGTTACTCAATTCTTTATTATTCTGTTGGAATAACGTGTCTACGCGGACTATCGCATGCATGGTGAATGACCCTTCGTATGCATTCTTTATTAAATTGTGGAAATGATCTGTCTACGTGGATTACCGCATGACTGGTGAAAATCCATTTGCAGTTTCGTAGTTTTTCTTACCCTCAAAGATTCTGGAAAAATTGAAAATGATACTTTGTTGAGTTTTCTAGATTGTGTCCAAAAATAGCAAATTTTGGATGTATAGATTAGGAGTTATGAATTTTATGGGAAAAGACAATTTTAAAAGTAAACCCTTATAACTCCTTGTGGTTAACTCCAAAATTGGTAAAATTTTTATTGGGAGTACATGTATATCAAATGAGTATACCGTGTAAATTTTGGAATTTTTGGACAAAAGTATAGTTTATGATAAATGTCTAAATATTCGGCAGTTTTGGCCATATGAAAAATAGTAAATAAATTTTAAAAATTCCGAGAAAAATATATGTTCAATATGAGACTATATTCTGCTAAATCCCAGAAAAGAAAACTTTTTGGGACTGTTTTGTTATTTTTCACGAAAATGGTTTAGTTACGAACATATGAATTAAATATGTTATGTGAAGTTGAAAAATTGGTAAATAGAATTTTATGGCTTGGAAATTCTATATAAGGTATATGCATTTTTGATGAGGGATTTGATCATTGGTGATGAAATCTTATGAGTATGGCATTTTTGAATGATTAAATGCATTATTTAGTAAAGTGTAAACAATTAAAATAAATTGTTTATAAGTTTAAGAAGTGATTAAAATATTGTTATAATATTAGATTATGAGTTTATTAAGTGATTGATAACATTTGGATTAAGGTGTTATGAAATCATTGATTTAAAATATTATTTAATGGTTAATAATATTAGTAAATGAATTTAATGTTATTATATAATGAATAATATTAAATAGAGTTTATAATATAATGAATAATGTTATTATCTTCGTTAAATATTCGTTGTAATATAATTTTCTGTTCAAATCATTTTTGATACAATATTATTCTTGAATTTTACTCCAAAAAGCGAGATCATGTTGATAATTTGGATATTTTAAACTCGGATAAATTTAAAGTCTTTAATATTTATCCTTAATTTCGTTTGATTAATGCTTATATCATTGTCATCATTGTGACGCCCCCAAAATAGGTATACATCACCCATCTTAAGTCGTCAAATACATGGTACTGAATACAAATACAACTTAATTATACAACAGTCGTGTAAAATACGAAAAAACATATGCTGTGAGTTTTAATACGAATATTGTCATCTAGACAATATCCACACTCAATGGAGTCCTCATTACATTTATTATTACACTATTTCACTGAATAGTGAGGACTACTAATATACCATCTAGGACCATCACTCTATTCCCCGACTAGTCACAGCTACGTTCTCATTTCCTGAAGAGAACAATGAAAGAAAGGGTGAGCTCAACTAGCCCAGTAAGAAATATTATGACTAAGATAATGCAGAATAAATTATCGTTAGCCTTCAACAGTGTTAAACAGATAAAATATAACAAACATCAAGTTTAACTGCAGCGGAACAAGCAATCCATTAGAAGAGTCAAGTAGAGAATAAAATCTACCATCTTCTATGATTTAAAAAGTTTTTCATCACTTTTATCGCTGAGACTCAACTTAACAAATAATTCACAACATCAAATCATCCTTGCACTACAGGCCAAGGATATTCTTTAGTATCACGACCACGAATTATCCATGCACTACGGGCCAAAGATAATTGTGTTTTCATCAACGGTCCTGATCATGCCATAAAACAATTCATCTTTGCACCCTTGGCCAAAGAGAATCCATAGCCATAATCATACCAAAAACTGTCCATTAATTCATTACGGGCCAATAAGGACTTTTTCCACATCATTCGTAACATTAAGGTCATGATTATACCGAATAATCCCTGGTCATAATCATACCAAGTCCATCTATGCACCACGAATACGTATGACTTTCAACATAATATAAACATGGGGATGATGACAATGACATAATAATTCAATAAAACAAGTTCAAGAATTAATTTATCCAGAAACCAATAACGTCCAAATTGTCAACATGATACCTCTTTGTAGAGTAAAATTCAAGAATGCTCAGAAGAATATTTCCATGAAAAGATATTGGATGAAGCGCAAATATCAAGGATATTCAGCTAATTTCATGGAGTATAGAAGCTAAAACTTTAACCAACTGAGTATAATAGAATATATGAAACTGCAAATGGATTTTTGCCGCCATACGGTAATCCACTTAGACAGATCATTTCCACAATTTAATAAGGAATGAATACAAAGGATCATTCACCATGCATGTGATAATCCACATAGACAGGTTATTCCAAAAGAATAATATTGAATGGAATAACAGAAGAAATCACCATGCATCGATAGATCCGCACGCATGAGTTATTCCAACGAGAATAATAAAGAATGGAACCAGTCATGCGTAACGCGCATTGTATGGAGATATTCCAACGAGAATAATAAAAAAGCGGAACCAAATCAAATGCGTAAATGCATCGGCGGAGATGTTCCAACATGAATAATAAATAATGGAATAACAAAAGACTTCACCAGTGCACATGCGATAGATCAAGACAGCATGTGTTATTCCAATGAATAATAAATAATGGAACTGGTCAGGTAATAATCGACCGAAGCAGTGATATTCCAACAGAATAATAAAGAATGGAAACAATAGAAGAATTTCACCATGTATGCGGTACTTCGCATAAATAGGTTCTTCCAATATAATAATAAAGAATGGAATAACAGAAGAATTTCACCATGTATGCGGTACTTCGCATAAACAGGTTATTATAACATAATAATGAAGAATGGAATAACAGCTCTTACGAGTATTGAAATAAAATAATTCTCTTCATGAATACGAAAGAATAATATCCCTTACGAATACAACAAATAATATCCCTTACCTTAGAAAGAAAAGTATTTCAACTGGTAGGGCGAGGATATTCTTGAAGAAAACTTAAACTGTTTTCCACGCTCAAAGCTTCTTAAACTCTAAAGAAATACGCTCAAGATTATAGAAGAAGAATTCTCTCTATAGTTTCTCTCTTTAGAGTTTCAGTGAATTCGTAAGAAATTATGATGGAATGAACTTCTATTTATAGGAGAATGGACTGAATAGTAACTAATTCATGAACGGTCCAGATTGATTTACTTTTAATCGGACGGTCCATATTAATTTAATAAAATATTCTAATAAAATAAAATATTTTAAATAAAATATAATATATTCTATTTATAATCTAATAAAACAAATAACTTTATAAGAGTATTCTATTTTATATAAAAAGATTTTACTATCTGAAAACACTATATGAGATTAACATGTAACGCATGCGTAATAAAATATAATATATTCTATTTATAATCTAATAAAACAAATAACTTTATAAAAGTATTACATTTTATATAAAAAAGATTTTACTATCTGAAAACACTATAAGTAATAGAATATAATATATTCTATTTATAGTCTAATAAAACAAATAATTTTATAAAAGTATTACATTTTATATATAAAAAGCTTTTTCATTTTATTACATTAATAATGCTAGTAAAACAAAACTCATCATCATTATTATAATTCACACTATTAATCTACCAGTCGTTCCCGGAAAGAGGGGCTTTCAATAAGGATTTCTCCCTATTATGTATGATTAGGTGACCAAACCTCTCCTTGATGAACTTCTAGACATCGTTAATATTGCAAATAATAATATTAATAACTTCCGTCGTCTCTCAATTATTGATTTAATAATATATAAAATATTGACAATAATTGAATCAAATAACATGAGATACTTGCAAAGAATTACAAAGATAAATAATTGAACAAAAGGAGTGACTTCTTATGTAAGCATCAATAATCAATACTGGTGTGCTACTATGCAACCACGCCAGACATTCTTGTACTTTTACTACCGAGTAGTTCAACAATTTTAACGGTAAAACTTTCGCCGTTATTTTCATAAAAATATTTTTATCGTTTTCTCAATCCGACAATAATTCTGTTGTGGGGTCCACCAATGATTGTACCATCATATGGATATTCCCTGACAAAAAGATTATTTCCCGACCAATCGAATATTATACAACAACTTGCATACTTTTCAAAATTTATAAATATTACCCACAACTATAACATTATCCAAATCCACACCATAATTTTGAAAAAAATATTTCGAGAAAATTAAATCTTTAATCGTAAAATTTGGGATTTTACAATCATCCTCATGCTTATATTATGATGAAAGTCATCTTTGGCTTACATGCATAAATGGATTGTTGATTATTGGTTTTATAGTTGTATATCTTTGGCTTACGTGCAAAAGATGGACGGTGTATGACATGATCATAACCACTTTGGTGATAATAACAAATATCCTTAGCGTAGTGCATGAATAATTCGATGATGTGATTGGCGGGATCATGACCATTAGTTAACGGTTGAATGTCTTTGGTAGTAGTACGTTTGTGACGACAATTGATTGGTATGATCATGACCATTGGTTTTATAGTTGAATATCTTTAGCCCGTAGTGCAAAGGTAGACAACTGATTGGTATGATCATTGTTATTACATTTGAATATCTTTAGCCTTTGGGGTAAGGATATTGAGTAAACGTTTTATTAAGCCTTTGTGGCAAGGAGAAACTGTTGACTTACATTATTATAAATATGAATTGTGGATTTAACTATAATCTTTGGTGGTTTAGGTGAAGACAGGTGATGATAGTTCTTTTTGTCTTGGGTATAACAAAGAACTGTTGTTGAGTATTACAGGAATGAAATATTAACGATGGACTTTTAATCTAGAAGAGATAGTAGACATTATATTCTACTTGACTCTTAATGGATTGCTTATTCATTGCAGATTAAACTTGATGTTTATTGTATTTTATCGGTTTAACAACATTTGAAGGCTAAGGATAATTTATTTTGCATTATCTTTGTTATAATATTTCTTACTGGGCTAGTTGAGCTCACCCTTTTTCTTTCTTTTACTCTTCAGGAAATGAGAATATAGCTGGGACTAGTTGGGGAATGGAGTGACGGTCCAAGATGGTTGTTTTAGCAGTCCTCACTACTTAGTGTGATAATAAATGCAATTAGGATTGAATTTGAGTTTGTATACTGTCTATGAGACAATATTCATGTAAAAACGCAGCTATGTTTTGTCGTATTTTGCACGAAAGTTGTATAATTAAGTTTGTAGTTGATTTCTGTACCATGTATCTGGCGACTCAAGATGGGTGATGTATACCTATTTTGGGGGCGTCACAACTATGATTTTGATCTCTCTTTCCTTTAATTTAGTAATTTTACAATTAACGTGGGCAAGCATAGACTATGAAAATTTCGTGATTAATTATAACTCATAAAAACTTCTTTGAGCAAGCATGGATTATGAAAACTCATATCTTAACAATAATCTATCAAAACCTCTTAATTAATTTAAAACCACATAAGAACTATAAAAGCGAAGGTATTTCAATAACGAAACATGAAGGTGAAATCAATTAAACATAAAAGCATAAATAATAGAAGAGATAAAATTATTATCAAGAATAATTATTTAATTTCATCTTCAACCTAAATAATAGAAATTAGCTAAACATAGAATATAATTAAACTAACTAAAATAAAGAAAAGAAGAAGATTACAAATAAATAAGAAAACTCCTTTTAATTAACGATCATCCAACGAACGTACAATGAAAAAGTAATTTAATCTACTCATAGTCCTAACCTAAACGAATACAATACCTAATACTCCTTCTCTATAAAACAAGAGACCTATTTATAGGTTAAATAAATTTGTGCCCTAATTTAGATTCATTGAACTTGGACACTTTTGTTCTTTTTTTCCATCTTCTTTCATTCTTGAGTTCAATCTCTATATGGTAATCCTCCAAGAGTCCTTTTTCATCTTTAAAAGTTGAATATAAATCTTTTATTTGCTCCAAAAGAAAAATAAATGTTATTTCCTACAAAATAAAATAAAATGTATTAGTTAAATAAAATAATCATATAAAATAATAAATATGGGAATATTAAAATGTATTAATTATATGTCTATCAAATACCCTCATACCTAGATTTTGCTCGTCCTCAAGTAAAATAAAAATAAAATAAAACATAACTAATACTACCCCATTTTTGTAGGAAATACGATTCCACTTAGCATGTGCAACAAGCCTTTAAACCCCAAGGTTACCCCAAGTGGACAAGTTGTGTCTCGTGAGGGTTTCCAGTGAATATACCTACAAAATTCAAAAAATATTTTTGGATTCAACAAATTATGAAATTGAAAGAAAACTTCTAACTATCCATGGGCATTATACATAAGCAAGTTTAAATTCAAAATCACACTTTCACCTTATAAAAAATACTCAATCATCATTTTAGTCTTCATCCTTCATAAAATTAATTTCATGTGATACATACATGTGTATATGATGTAACTCTTAGTAGGGATTTTAACTACAAAAATCAAGCAAACTCATTTTTTCTTTTTTTCCATTTTTTTGATTTTTTTCTTAACTTGTGCAATGTCTCATTTTCTTAGGCTTTTCAAAGTTACTCATGTAACGAGCGTTGGACCAATAACTCCCAAACCAGTTGGCTTTAGGGCACTAGGTGTAAATATACCCTTAAGGGCTTACTAACTCGAGTAACAAAGGCCACAAAATTAGACTAGTCAAGCTGCTTTTATTCATCACACTTTTCAGCGTGAATATCGATGCTTCCTGAGGCTTGGATACCCAGTTATTTTGTTCAATGGACATTGAAGAAGTTAATAATTTTTTTATTTTTCAACTTCTCTTTTCTATTTTTTTTCTTTTTTTTTGAAATTACTCGAATTATAGTTTATACCCCACAACTAAGAATTAGTGCAAACAGAAGTGCAAAAATGCTTGTGAAATCAATTTTAATCTAGATGGTGTTTCGAACTAAGATTTCGTATTTTATCAAAGATTCAAGAGTTTTAAATCTTTTAATCTTACTCATGAGTTTTGCTCCACGAACACTTATTAGTATTAATTCAATCCATAAAAAGTCAAACAAATTTTTATTATTTTATATTTTTTAATTTATTGTGTTTTTTACTATATTTTCCTAAAAAGGAAAAAAAATCTAATACAATAATACAAACAAACTCCCCTCATACCTAAATCATGAATTGTTCTCAATGTGCAAATGAAGAAAAAAAAAATAACAAAGATATGAAAGAATTATACCTTGTATGTGGGGCATTTGTTCTCCAAAAAAATGTGGTGAGAAGGAAAACAAATGTACATACTTAAGAATTTCATATATCCTAAAAAGTATGTGACTAAAAATGAATGATACAAATGGGTAAGTGAATGTGAACTTTTCATGATTTTTAGGAGGTCTAGGAAATTGAAAATAGTCAGAATTTTCATCACAGCTATGCTTAAAATTTACCTCAAGAAAACTTTCACTAACATGTTCAAAGGATGAAAGAATTGGTTCAAATACATGTTCTAGTTTAGTTGACTTATTTTTACTAGATATCTGCAGTTCATTGACCTTATCTAAATATTCAAATTCATTCTAATTTTTGTCAAGGTGATTTAAGAAAAAATCAATTGGATCTTTTTCAATCAAGAGTCTATTTTTAATTATTTCTTGGGTCGTTGACAACACTTGGATCATATTTACTTTAGTGGGTTGGTTCAAAAAATAACTAGGTGGTTTTTTAGGAATAAGTCTTTCAGGGTATAAAGCTTTAGGCTGATAGACTTTTTCAACTGACTTATTAAATGTGACATGATCAATTTTAGACATAGACTCATAATTTTTAGACCCCTCAAATTCGCTTAACTCAAACTGTATAGAATGGAATACAAAATTTTTATCTTTCTCATCATTTCCACAACCATCAAAATTTTCAAAATTAACCTCAGAGTTACTAGAAAATTCACCCACCTCTTGTTCATTTAATATGGTGGCTAACCGACACATTTGAATTTCTAGAAGAGATATAGTTTGATTCGTGTTACATAAAATCTTCCATAGTTTTCTCTAAGGCACTAAGTCTTTCCTCTTCTTCATTTAATAATTCTTGTGGATATTGAGGTTCTGGATCCGAATATGAATATGGATATGGATGTGGATATGAACTTAGATAAGAATTTTTGTGACGCCCCCAAAATAGGTATACATCACCCATTCTGAGTTGTCAAATACATGGTACAGAAATAACTACAACTTTATTATTACAACATATAAACTGTGAGTTTAAATACAAATATTGTCTTCTAGACAATATCAATACCCAAATAAATCCTCATCACAATTATTGATACATTATTTTATAAAAATGGTGAGGACTACTAAACAACTCTCTCTAGAACCATCATTCCATACCCCGACTGCTAAATACTCATTACATTCTCGCCTCCTGAGAAGAAAAAATGGAACAAAAATGAAAAGGGTGAGCTCAACTAGCCCAGTAAAGAACATTATGACTAAGATAATATAGAACAAATTATCGTTAGTCTTCAACAGGGAAAAATCTGGTAAAATACAATAGACAACAAGTTTCAGATCAATATTCACAGCGGAAATAATAATTCATAGAAGAGTTACGTAGAGGATGAAATCTACTAATATCTATGAATTTAACAGTCCATCATCATTATTTTATCCCTTTAACATCAATCAATATTCATCTTGAATCAAATATTCATCTTTTGCACTACTGAGCCAAAGATATTCATCGATTAGTCATGTTCATCTCAACACTGTTCATCTTTGCACTACTGAATAAAGATATTCATTATATAATCATTAATCTTTGCCTTACTGGGCCAAAGATATTCAATAATATCATCATTTAAGACCGAGGATGATGAAATATTTTAAAGAAAACGAATCCAGTGAAACAAAAGAATGAATATTAAGGATTCGTATTTCAGCTATTTCATGTCCAAAAATATCTCATAAATAATCATACAGGAGTAAAATTCAAGAATGATCAAAACGTGGATACAATCAAAGCTTGTATCCATAATATATATTTTGGACGAAAAACGAAAATTTAATTTTTTGTGAATAGTGTCGTATTCGTGAATAGTGCCGTATACGTGAATAGTAACTACGACACAAAAAGTTCCAAATTTGATTAAAAGTTCAAACCAATATTTCGGCATAATGATATTGAAGAAAATAATATCATTAAAAAAATAACATCCCTTACCTCGAAGATTAGTACTTCTAATTTGGAATCTGGGTATAGTCTTTGAAGGAAACTTGCAAGTATATAACAATACTCAAAGTATCAAAATCCTCACAATAATACGCTCAATATATAGAGAGAAATAGAGAAAACTTGGGTTTACGGTGTGATTTTCAATTCTAACCTAAGCACCTATATTTATAGGAAAATGCTTAGAACACCAAAGCAAAAAAATTTAATAAAATATTAATATATATTATAAATTTCCTTAGCCCACCTTTGAAGATCTAATTTCAGCAATTAATATCACATGTTAGCCCACTTAAATGCAAAAAACGTTTTTTCTTTAAAATAATAATTAAAACTTCTAAAAATCAATTATTTGAGCTTGAACTTCAATAATTCACAATAAATAGCCCTTTTATCAAAATATTCAATCTAGAGACTTTATATAGGAAATTCAATTCTCTACAACTTTCTGAGAAGATAGTTTTTCCAAATTCCAAATAGAAATTGGCCAAAAATCCACAAACGGATAATTTTACAATTTATAATCAATTTTCATCAAGAATTGTGTCCACCAACACACAAAACATGTGTTAAACATTTAATCCAACAAAATACTCTTCCTCCTCATTTATTCATATATCCCATATTCATTGTAAAAATATCACCATTAATATATTATTAAAATAATATATTTAAATGAATTATTTTATCGAGAAAAATAAAATATTAATTTTCAACAATTGTCACATTAAAAATTTTCTCCATCTATATCTACATAAAATCAATATTTTCCTCATCATATAAATCAATAATTAATTATTCACAAATAATATTACGAATCACAATCTTGTGACAAACCGTAGTTCCCAGGAAAGAGGGCTTTCCAATAAGGATTTCTCCTTCTTGGCGCCGCAATTAGGTGACCAAACCTCTCCTTAGATGTAACTTTCTAGACATTGCCAATAATGTTATCTAATAATATTATTCAAATAATATGAATTATTGATCGATAATGAAAATATCTTGTGTAGTGATAATTATTGAAACAACAATAATATAAAATATCAACGTAGCAATTATTGAATCAATAAAATATAATATTGAGCAATAATTACTTGTAACAATTATTATTGAGTAGTGCCTTCTTACGTAAGAATCAATAATTGGTGCAATACCGTGTCTTCTTGTTTTTAACCACCGGGTATCTAACAACGATATTAACAGTAATAACTTACGCCATAATTTATAACCAACTTATATTTGTCGTTTTCCTTCATCCAATCGCTTTCCGTTATGGGGCCCACACAAGGCTGCGCCATCGTATGAATATTCCCCGACAGTAAGAATATTCCACGAC
The DNA here is from genome assembly GCA_020205615.1 of Panax quinquefolius. Classification (NCBI taxonomy): domain Eukaryota; kingdom Viridiplantae; phylum Streptophyta; class Magnoliopsida; order Apiales; family Araliaceae; genus Panax; species Panax quinquefolius. The sequence goes on from CM035158.1 coordinate 12,727,075, forward strand.
CAAACGAATATTTTATAACCACTTGCTTATTTAAAATATTTGCGTATTTAACCCATAACTATCCACATTAATCAAATCAACCCTTACTATTTCAAAATAATAAATAGAGAAAATTTATTTTCATTAATAATAAATTGGGTTCTTACAACCTTCCCTCCTTATGAAATTTCGTCCTCGAAATTGACGTACGTACCTGGTGTTTCGAAAAGGTGAGGATACCTTGCTTTCATTTCCGTTTCCAACTCCCAGGTCATTTCCTCTATAGCACGGTTCCTCCATAAAACTTTGACTTGTGGTATAACCTTCGTGCATAGGACATGCTCCTTTCTATCCAAGATCTTGACAGGTATCTCCTCATACGTTAAGTCTTCGGCTATCTCGTCCGGTTCTAACTCAATAACGTGGTTCGGATCTTTCACATATTTACGAAGCACAGATATGTGAAAAACATTATGAACACGAGACATACTTGGAGGTAACGCGAGTCTATAGGCAACATTTCCTACTCGGTCAAGAATCTGAAATGGACTAATAAATCGTGGATTGAGCTTTCCTTTCTTCCCGAATCTTGTTACTCCCTTCCATGGAGCTACACGCAATAATACATGATCCCCAATACTAAATTCCACGTCCTTTCGATGAAGATCCGCATAACTCTTTTGTCGATCTTGTGCCGTTTGTATACATTGTCGAATCATTTGGATCTTTTTCGTAGTCATACGTACCAACTCGGGTCCCAACAATGTTGTTTCACCCACCTCATCCAAGCATATTGGAGAGCGACACTTACGTCCATATAATGCTTCAAATGGAGCCACACCTATACTTGCCTGATAACTGTTATTGTAGGAGAATTATACCAATGGTAAATACTTATCCCAACTCCATTTGAAGTCTTGGACACAGAGTCTTAATAGATCTTCAAGAGTTTGAATAGTCCTCTTTGATTGTCCGTCCGTTTGAGGATGGTATGCGAATCAATAAAAATCCGTGCCCTCATAGCTTTTTGCAAGCTAACCCAAAATCTTGAAGTGAATCTTGGGTCACGATCCGAAACTATGGATACTGGCATGCCATGCAATCTCATAATCTCATTTACATAAATATTAGCAAGACGTTCAAGGGAATAAGTCTCCCGTATCGGCAAAAAATTAGCAGACTTGGTTAATCTATCAATAATAACCCAAATAGCATCGATGCCTTGAGAAACCGCAGGAAGACCCGTAACAAAATCCATGGTAATGTGTTCCCACTTCCATTTCGGAATCTCAAGTGGTTGCAATGGACCCTTTGGCACTTGATGCTCCGCCTTTACACGTTGACAAGTTAAACACGTTGAGATAAACTTTACAATCTCTCTCTTCATATTATTCCACCAAAATGTATATCGAAGATCGCGATACATTTTAGTACTTCCAAGATGAATTGCAAACGGTGTATTGTGTGCCTCCATCATGATCTTGTACTTCAAATCAGAATTGTTAGGAACACAAAGTCTGGAGTGGACTCGAAGTATTCCTTCTTCATTGATTCTTGCTTCTGGAATAGCACCTTCTTGCACTTTCTTCTTCATAATCATCAGCTCCGGGTCTGTGGCTTGAGCAACTTTAACTTTCTCAATTAAAGTTGGTTCTATACGTATACTTGACATCATTGCATGGGTCCCCGGAGTCTTGAATTCTATTCTCATCTTTTGTAAATCACACAAAATGGGCCTTTATGTTAACAACATCGCACTCGTTCCCGCGTATGATCTCTTCTACTTAATGCGTCAGCTACCACGTTCGCTTTTCTAGGATGGTATTGAATAGTGTGGTCGTAGTCTTTCAATAGCTCGAGCCAACGTCGCTGCCGCATGTTGAGTTCTTTTTGAGTGAAGAAATATTTAAGGCTTTTATGGTCTGAATATATCTCCACTTTCTCCCCGTATAGATAGTGCCTCTAGATATTTAGCGCGAAAACAACTGCTGCTAACTCTAGATCATGAGTCGGATAATTCCTCTCATATTCTTTAAGTTGTCGCGAGGCATAGGCTATGACTTTCCCACGTTGCATGAGAACACATCCTAACCCTTTTCCTGAAGCATCGCTGTGAGATATAAATCCATCCGTACGGATGGTATTGTTAGAAACAGTCTTGAAATGAGTCTCCTCTTGAGCTCTTGGAAACTCTTCTCGCATTCCTCGCTCCATACGAATTTTATATCTTTCCGAGTCAGCTGAGTTAATGGAGTAGTGATTCGAGAAAATCCTTCCACGAATCTCAGATAATAACCAGCTAAGCCCAGAAAGCTACGTACTTCGGTCACCAACTTCGGTTGCTCCCAAATTTGTATTACTTTAATCTTCGCCAGGTTCACAGATACTCTATGTTTTGACACCACGTGCCCAAGGAATGCTACTTCCTAAAGCTAGAACTCGCATTTCTTCAACTTGGCATATAGTTTATTTTCACGAAGCCTTTGGAGTACCAGCTTCAAATGGTGCTCATGATCTTCACGACTTTTGGAATATATGAGGATGTCATCAATAAAGACAACAACGAACTGATCCAAATATTCCTTGAATACTCGGTTCATCATATCCATAAATGTCGCAAGAGCATTAGTCAATCCGAAAGACATGACTAAGAATTCATAATGCACGTCTGCAGGAGTTACGAAGGCGGTCTTTGGAATATCCTCGGTTCTAATCTTGGTGATGATATCCGAATCGAAGATCGATCTTTGAAAAGAATTGTGCTCCTTGCAACTGGTCAAACAGGTCATCAATACGAGGTAGAGGATACCTATTCTTGATGGTGACATGGTTCAATTCTCGATAGTCAATACAAAGTCGCATACTACCGTCTTTCTTCCTTACGAATAGAACCGGAGCACCCCAAGGAGATGTACTAGGACGAATGAAACCGATGTCCAATAATTCCTGTAGTTGGACCTTTAATCCCTGAAGTTTAATAGGAGCCATTCGATATGGGGTTTTAGAAATGGGCTTTGTACGGTGTTCAAGATCAATAAAGAATTCAACTTCACGTTTGAGGGGTAGACGGGAAGTTCTTCAGAAATCGTCGGGAAAGTCAATAACAACAGGAATATTATTCAATTTTGACGTATCTTTATTCAAATCCATAACATGGGCTAAGAAAGCTTGACATCCGTTTTTTAATAAACGAATAGCTTTATGATTAGATATGACAGTGATTGATTTTAATGGATTAGTTGCTTGAATTCGTACGACAGGTTGTTTAGGAATATGAAAGCTAACAACCTTACGAAAACAATCAATTTTGGCATGATGAGTAGTTAACCAATCAATCCCTAAAATCACATCAAAAGCAAGTATCTTTAAAGAGATAAGGTCAACAGGTAAGGTAATGGTGCCAACTTGGATTAAACAAGATTTATAAACAGTGGATGTAATGAAAGTTTCTCCTAATGGAGTCTCCACAGAAAAATCAAAGTCTAATTTCTCCGGAGTTAAGTTTAAACGTTGAGCACAAGCAGGAGAGATAAATGAATGGGTAGCACCGGTATCATGTAAGGTATATACTTCACAAGAATTTATGATTAGGTTACCCGTGATCACTTCGTTTGGGTTCCTCGATTCTACGACCGATCCACGACAAACACTCTTCCGAGAACCGTTGACTTTGACTTTTCTCGGGATGACCTTTTGAGTCACTATCCCTCATTGGACTTGGTTTTGTTACTGTCTGATCTCGAAGCGATATGTCCTTCCTTTCCACAATTATAACATACCTTGAACTATTGTGGGCGGTTTGGGGATATGTCCCTCTTTCCGCATTTGTAGAGTCTGACCGGGGTCGTTCCTCTCCTGGAACTAGTTCTTCTTTGGTCTTTGTCGTTTCACATTATCGTTGTTGAATCTCCTCTTTTAAAATCTCCTCGACTCGACTCGCTTCTTCTATTTTCATGGCCATGACTACCACCAGAGTGGTTACCATTTTTGTCCATCTTTTTCTTTCTTCATTTGGTTATCGTTATTACATTGACCGATATCTCCTAGATGATCCTGGTTATGGTCCCTCGGTTGAGCGTACTCGTTATCTCATTCTAACAAGCTGAGCCACATTGACAACATCTGAATAGAGAGAAAATTTATGAGAAATGAGATCTTGACGTATCTTAGGGTTTTCAAACCTCTCGAAACATCCGCGTCATCGTTCCTCTTTCTCCACCAAATGAGGTGCAAACTGGATAACTCATGAACTTCACCTCGTCTTTGGGACACCGTCATGTTATTCTGCTCCAGTCTAATAAACTCCACTTCCTTCATATGACGAACACTTTCAGGAAAGTATTTGTCATTAAATAGTTTATGAAATGTCTCCCAAGACATGCTGAGCGTGGCTGGATGGGTACGCTTCACAGACTCCCACCAGTAATCTGCCTCATTACGGAACATAAAGGTGGCGAATGGCACCTTCTACTCCTTCGTGCATCCCAAGACATCGAATATCTTGGTGATTTGTTTGACCCACGTCTCCACCTTAATCGGATCCGGCTTTCCCCAGAATTCTGGTGGTCCCAACTCTTTGAACTGCTTGGTTGTGACAACTCGTGAATTGCTATCATTTCCTCCTGTATTTTGAACACGAGTCTCCCTCGTGCGATTTTGTATGAATCTGCAAAAAGCTTCTAAACATCCCTCGTTCATCATCTCTTTCGGTGGTGTTGTTCACGGGAGGAACATTGCCACTGTTGCATGTTCTTCTCCTCGTTGGTGAGTATAGGCATCTCTCCACGGTCTCATTTACTCCACTTTGTTAATATTCTCAATCGACATTCTCAAATCACGTCATAAAACAAGGGTTAATTAAGGAAAGCAATATATCACATAATATCCCTATATATTGACCAACTAACAAATAAATAAGCTTAGGTAGGACACACTAGCGAAGGATTTACTCGTCTCTCCCTCCTAGTTCTATTCCCCGATCTCCGCCAGAGATCATATCCCTAAGCTCTGATACCAACTGTGACGCCCCCAAAATAGGTATACATCACCCATTCTGAGTTGTCAAATACATGGTACAGAAATAACTACAACTTTATTATTACGACATATAAACTGTGAGTTAAATACAAATATTGTCTTCTAGACAATATCAATACCCAAATAAATCCTCATCACAATTATTGATACATTATTTTATAAAAATGGTGAGGACTACTAAACAACTCTCTCTAGAACCATCATTCCATACCCTGACTCGTACTCGCTACATTATCGCCTCTTGAGAAGAAAAAATGGAACAAAAAGGAAAAGGGTGAGCTCAACTAGCCCAGTAAAGAGCATTATGACTAAGATAATATAGAACAAATTATCGTTAGTCTTCAACAGGAAAAATACGGTAAAATACAATAGACAAACAAGTTTGGATCAATATTCGCAGTGAAATAATAATTCATAGAAGAGTTACGTAGAGGATGAAATCTACTAATATCTATGAAGTTAGCAGTCCATCATCATTATTTTATCCCTTTAACATCAATCAATATTCATCTTGAATCAAATATTCATCTTTACACTACAGGCCAAAGATAGTTATCAGTTAGTCATGTTCATCTCAACACATGTTCATCTTTGCACTACGGGCCAAAGATATTCATTATATAATCATTAATCTTTTTTTACATGAGCCAAAAGATATTCAATAATATCATCATTTAGGACTGAGGATGATGAAATATTTTAAAGAAAACGAATCTAGTGAAACAAAAGAATGAATAATAAGGATTCGTATTTCAGTTATTTCATGTCCAAAAATATCTCATAAATAATCATAGAGGAGTAAAATTCAAGAATGATCAAAACGTGGATACAATCAAAGCTAGTATCCATAATATATATTTTTTGGAAAAAAAAACGAAAATTTAATTTTTTTTTGTGAATAGTCTTAGTATTCGTGAATAGTCTTAGATATCGTGAATAATGTCGTATACGTGAATAGTAACTCCGACACAAAAAGTTCCAAATTTGATTAAAAGTTCAAACCAATATTTCGGCATAATGATATTGAAGAAAATAATATCATTAAAAAAAATAACATCCCTTACCTCGAAAGATTAGTACTTCTAGCTGGAATACTGGGTATAGTGCTGAAGGAAACTTGCACCGTATAACAATACTCAAAGTATCAAAATCCTCACAATAATACGCTCAATATATAGAGAGAGAAATAGAGAGAAAACTTCAGTTTCTGGTGTGATTTTCAATTCTAACCTAAGCACCCTATTTATAGGAAAATGCTTAGAACACCAAATCAGAAAATTTAATAAAATATTAATATATATTATAAATTTCCTTAGCCCACCTTTGAAGATCTGATTTCAGCAATTAATATCACATGTTAACCCACTTAAATGCAAAAAAACGTTTTTCTTTAAAATAATAATTAAAACTTCCAAAAATCAATTATTTCAGAGCTTCGGAACTTTAATAATTCACAATAAATAACCCTTTTATCAGAAAATTCGAATCACGTGTCTTTTTATAGGAAATTCAATTCTCTACAACTTTACAGAAGAAAGTGTTTCCAAATTCCAAACAGAAATTGATCAAAATCCACAAACGGACGATTTTACAGGCTATAATCAATTTTCGGTCAAGATTTGTGTCCACCAACACACAAAACATGTGTTAAACATTTAACCCAACAAAAATACTCTTCCTCCTCATTTATTCATATATCTCATATTCATTGTAAAAATATCACCATTAATATATTATTAAAATAATATATTTAAATGAATTATTTTATCAGAAAAAGATAAAATATTAATTTTCAACAATTGTCACATTAAAAATTTTCTCCATATATATCTACATAAAATCAATATTTTCCTCATCATATAAATCAATAATTAATTATTCACAAATAATATTACGAATCATAATATCGACAACCAGGCGGTTCCTAGAGGAAGAGGGCTTTCCAATAAGGATTTCTCCTTCTTGGCGCGAATTAGGTGACCAAACCTCTCCTTGTGATGTAACTTTCTAGACATTGCCAATAATGTTATCTAATAATATTATTCAAATAATATGAATTATTGATCCGATAATGAAAATATCTTGTGTAGTGATAATTATTGAAACAACAATAATATAAAATATCAACGTAGCAATTATTGAATCAATAAAATATAATATTGAACAAAGAATTATCGTAACAATTATTGAGTAGTGCCTTCTTACGTAAGAATCAATAATTGGTGCAATACCGTGTGCTACTGTATTTTAACCACCGGGTATTCTAACAAAGATAATTGTAATAACTACGCCAAGTATTTATAACCAACTTATATTTGTCGTTTTCCTTCATCCAATCGCTTTCAGTTATAGGGCCCACACACAATTAATAAGTCGCATTTAATATTCCCAAACAAAGAAGAATATTCCACGACCAAACGAATATTTTATAACCACTTGCTTATTTGAAATATTTGTGTATTTTACCCATAACTATCCACTTTAATCAAATCAACCCTTACTATTTCAAAATAATAAATAGAAAATTTAATTTCATTAATAATAAGTTGGGGTCTTACAATTTTCATAAGTTGGAAAAAACTGATTTACTTGGTGTGCATTAAAATTTTCACTAGGTTCTTGATTCCAAGCAAAATTATTATTCCAACCATAATAATAATCCATCTTTCCACACATCACAAAACAAATATACAACTAACCACGAAAGTCACACAAAAAATTAAAATAAAATAAAATAAGAATCCTAATTCTATGGTTAACCTAGATAAAATCCAGACAGCTCCTAATTGTTCCAAGTTACACCTTAAGGTCCACAAAATTAAAAATTAATCACACCACTAGCCAGGTAAGTGTATGAAAGTTGGGAGTCTCTCCGTGGGTACGGTGACTAATTGAATAACCACACGTTCTTTAGGCGTTTACCTTTTAAACCACTTGCTGCAGACACCAAAGGTTTGATTAATTTAAAATTTAGCCTCCTCTTGGAGTCCCTCGTCCTAATTGAGCTAAAAATTCCTAAAGGTCAACGTCTACTTGATTTTATTAAGGTAAGGTTATGCAAAATGAATGGGTGGTTTGTGGGCTAAGTAAGGGTGATAAAATCCCCACCTTATCTTGTTACAGGTTGTGCCCTTAATGTTAGATTAAAAATGAGAAACTACAAATAAAAATAACAATAAAGAAATAAAATGTCCTAAAACTATGTGAATTACGAAAGAAGGAGAAATTTTGACGTACCTCAATCCTCCAGCAATCACTACAGTTTATATTTGACAAAAAATAAAAAATAAAAACCTAACAAGATGTGCTCTACGTGAGTGAATGCATGAATGCGACAATTAGTTTTCTAACTAACAAAAAAACTAAGCTACTTATTATTTATTTATTTTGTATTTGTGTTAAGATATAAAATACCAAGAAAAGCGCAGCAATAATCTTGTCTTTCTGCACCATTGATCCGCTTCGATAATCCTGAAAAATTAAAAAAAAAATAATAGAAGAAAGAAAAAAACTAATTCGAATAAATAAAAATTAAGGAATATAAAATTAAGTCTAGTCCCTGACAACGACACCAAAACTTGATGTGTTAAAATTATGTATCGCAAGCATGTGATCGAATTGAAGAACTGCTAGTAGTACAGTCTTGAACCCATAAAGACTAGATTAATTTTAATGTATCCTTAATATCTATTTTAGGTGAATTAGAAATAAAGATTGAAAATTGATTAACTAGAATATGAAAACTAATAATAAGGAAACAATCTAGGAATCTGAATCCATTAAATAATAAACATAACATATAATTCAATATCTTCTATTTTTATAACTCAACTATGATTTTGATCTCTCTTCCCTTTAATTTAGTAATTTTACAATTAATGTGGGCAAGCATAAACTAAGAAAATTTTAGGATTAATTATAACTCATAAAAACTTCTTTGAGCAAGCATGGATTATGAAAAACTCATATCTTTACAATAATCTATCAAAACCTCTTAATTAATTTAAAACCACATAAGAACTATAAAACGAAGGTATTTCAATAACGAAACATGAAGGTGAAATCAATTAAACATAAAAGCATAAATAATAGAAGAGATGAAAATTATTATCAAGAATAATTATTTAATTTCATCTTCAACCTAGATAATAGAAATTAGCTAAACATAGAAAATAATTAAACTAACTAAAATAAAGAAAAGAAGAAGATTACAAATAGATAAGAAAACTCCCTTTAATTAACGATCATCCAACAAACATACAATAAAAAAAGTATTTAACCTACTCCTACTCCTAACCTAAACGAATACAATACCTAATATTCTTTCTCTCTAAAACAAGAGACCTATTTATAAGAAAAATAAATTTGTGCCCTAATTTAGATTCATTGAACTTGGACACTTTTGTTCCGCTTTATCCCTCTTCTTTCCTTCTTGACTTCAATCTATATGGTAATCCTCCAAGAGTTATTTTTCATCTTTAAAAGTTGGATATAAATCCTTTATTTGCTCCCCAAGAAAAATAAATGTTATTTCTTACAAAACAAAATAAAATGTATTAGTTAAATAAAATAAGCATATAAAATAATAAATATGGGAATATTAAAATGTATTAATTATGTGTCTATCAATTACGTTGTGGTCGGTCGACCTAGAAGAATACCCCCATGTGCTTTTTGAGAACTTTGTTCTTCCTGTAGACGAAAGAAGGTTTGAAGACGTAAGTCTCAAAGAATTCATCTATGCCGGCATCATGCATCAAGGCCGGGTAAGCAACTTCCCAATTATTCATCAATAAAAAACAACTATCTATGCATTTTAACCCTCCCAATTCTTTACTTAATTTCAGTCAATTGAAATCTTAGCTCGAATCCTATGTCGGCTCCAACATGCTGATGAAAGAGAAAAAGAACTCAAAGCCAAAGTCCCACACTTTAGGGACGAGTTCGAACGCTCAGAGCATAGGATGAAGGCTACCGTAGTTGGCTACGAAAAAGAAAAGAGCCTTCACACCAACATCACCTATTAATGTTACGAACTTGAAGGCAAGCTGAAGGCCAAAAAGCAAAAGGTTACCAAAGGTGAAGAATGCCATAAGGCTCTCCTAACAAATTGCTTCAAGATGAACAAAGAAAATGAAGACCTAAGAAAGGTTAATCAAGCTCTACTTGACGAGCACCAGTAAACACATGAGGAGATCACGAGAATAATAAGTATTCATAATGCTTTGGAAAAAGAGTTCGATGACTACGAAGCTCTTGGTCCTCCTTTGACCGAAGCGAATAAACATCAGATTTATCAAGAGTATAGGAAGTCTCCTGAGTTGACAAAAGAAGTCATGCAGCAGTTCGATGACGACTACCAAAGTGCTTGAAACAAAGAAAAGGAAAAAATGCAAGTTTCTGGCCTCGATGCTTCAATAGTAGACTCCTCTGATGATGAGGTTGATGATGCCCCTGACCCTCCTTAGTAGTAGTTATTTTCTTTTTATATTCTGAAGCTAATATTTATAATTATCCAATAGATGTAAAAATATCATGCAAATTAAAGGAATTATTATTCATTTTGAATAACTGAATGTTTATCTCACTAAATATATGCAATTAATTGATGAAAATCTCGCATGAAAAAATTAAATATTCATTTTATTGATATCTTTAAAAATTTATACAGAGTCGTAAAAATGAACTACTCAACATACACTACTGATAATATTTTCTAAGTTTGCCAGCATACCAAGTGTTCTTGACTTCTGTTCCATCCATTGCTCGAAGCTAGTAAGTACCTGGATTTAGCACTTCTATGACCTCATAGGGTCCTTCCCAGTTAAGCATCAACTTTCCGAAAGATTGGGGCGTAGAAGCCTCCACCTCCCAAAGAACTAAGTCCCCAACTTCAAACCTCCTCAATTTCACCCCTTTATTGTAATGTCTGGCCACTCTCCTTTGGTAGACCGCTAGTCTTACCAAGGCTGACTCCCTAACATGCTCCAACAAATCAAGGTTGAGGCGAATGCTTTCATCATTATATAATTCCTTAAATTGGCTGACTCGAAGTGAAAGGGACCTAATATCAATAGGAATAAGAGCATCAGTTCCTTAAGCTAATTTGAACGGCAAGTCACCTATTGTTGTCTTTGGAATAGTCTGATATGTGTTGATAGATTTTGCAATCAATAAATACGTGCAAGTATACATGGTCAATAAGTAATAAAATGATAAGTAGAGTATCGTTCCCATGGAGAATTATTTAACAATAATTTCCAAGTACTAAATCTTAACCAAATTAATTTTATTTAAACAATTGAATAAAAGTATGAGTTTTGAAAATAAATTAAACTAATTAAACTACTACTAATCACCCAGGTTTGAATACAGATATTAAAGGCTTAAGATTACAATTTCCCTTAAATTTTCACTTAAATCGACATACTTCCTGTTAAATTATATTAATTACTCCGGATTGTTAATCAAAAACTCATTAAATATTATAACCATCTCTCGATGTATCATAAAAAAATTAACTTAAATCCACAGATGATAGAATTAAGGTGAACACCCTAATTAACTAATTCACTATATCTCTATGTGAATTAAATTAAAAATGATTTAAAGCACATGTTCTCTATCAGATTACATACGGTATATAGGTATATCTCTATCCTAAACATATATCATGAGTTCAATTACCACAATCACATGCTATTATGATCATATCTAAAGCTATAATCCATCTCCTGAGTTCATACAAATTATCTCGGTAATTGTTGATCAGGCATTTAAGCAATTAAGCACCACTACAAAAAAATAGGGTATTACCGACGGCAGAAATGCCATCGTGAATGAACTTAATGATGACGGCAATGCCATCGAGAATATCTATCGTCGTAAATGAGTATTTATTCCCTTTTTGTCCTTATTTTTCCACTTCGCGCGCATGCCAAAGATATAGCTCAACGTGCTCATGGCATTGGCGACAGAAAACGCCGTCGAGATTGACTTCATTATCAACGGGCCTAATATCGACGGCACTGTCGTTGAGAATGAGTCTATATTTAATTACAGTCAGTTTAATTTTTTCGATTCTTCTCTTTCACTTTTTCTCCCACCCCCCCCCCCCCCGGCGCGATACTTCCATCCCCATGTCGTCACCCTCCTCCTCTTGTCCTCGCTCTCTGGCTTAATCTTGTCGTCGTTGTTGTGATCTCTTCCCGTTCATCTCTGTCTCTCTCGATCGAGAAAGGTAATTTTCCCCAATTCCAATTTTCCCCCCAAATATAACCTAATTTTTTCTTCTTCTACAATTTCTACAATTTCAGTTCAGTTAGCTATAGTTTCCCTGAATCATGTTATGAAATGTACTAGGTTATGAAGTTAAATGAAATTGTAGTGTATTAGCTTAGTGAGAATAAGTGTTGGGTTGTATTCAATGTACTGGTTTCTAGTATCTTATTCAATTTCTTCTTTTGTTTGTTGTCTGTTGATTGAGGATATGTCCTATTTTTTCTATAAATGATTACAAGGCTTTGCTGCAAATTTCAAATCTCTTTTATATATCTTAGAAATGTATGTGTACATACTTTATCCCTCACTAGCTTGTCTCTGTGTTTTTTATTATTTAATAGAAGGGATCCTTTATTATCTAATTACTTTTGTCTAAGGTATGAGGTTTCTGGTTTTCTGTTAATTAAAATTTGGTTTTGTGTTCAATAAAGATAATTCCTCACCTTTCCCCTTCATTTGCAGTAATTCAACTTAATTAGTTAGCTATTTCATTTGTTGTTTAAATATTGTGCTTTGGAGCTGATGGTAACTGTTGGACTAGGTGCCCTTAATTCCAAACATTTTTTATTTGGTATATATGGTTTAAGTCAATGAATGAAGAAAACTAATGGGATCCAAATAATTACGGTTTAGTTTGAGTCTTTGGGTTTAGTGTTGGAACTAGCTAGAGTACTTGTTCTAAGACTAATGATTAGGGATTATGGGATTAAATGAAAGCTGACCAGGTTTGATATAGAATTTACTCAACTTAACTACACCTTTTATCCCAGTCTAGTTAGGGTAGGCTAATAAGGTTTGCTATGAAACTTTAATGAACACAAAATAAAAGTAGGAAGAATAAGAAAGAATAAAAAGGTTATGGGTTCAATAGATATCTGATCAGGTTTGATTGTGGGATTTAATGAACGAAAATAAAAAGGAGGATAAAAACTTGTATAAATATGGCCATCTAGAAGTTTCATCTATGGGAATTCATGGAGCCTCATCATTGAAATAAACAATTAAAGACTTCTAATCCAAAAAATTTAGACTAATTGAAATAAGCTTGAAAGCAGGTAAACTAGAAGTTCTAAAATACCCTGAATGTACAGAGATAAATGTTATGTTATTGGTTTGGTGTTTTCAGTTTTGAAACCAAATCAAATACTTCTATTTTAAATTAATTGTAAACAAAACTAAAATATAGAATTAATCATTTCTCATATAATTGGTTTGCTTTTGTTTGTTTGATCTGAATTTCACAAAACTCGCGAGTCTCAACTTTCTTAAAGATTACCCATTGGATGTTACAGTGGCCTGCTTCCTGAACTATCTAGCTAATATTTAAGGGAGTAGTATTCATTTTGTTATATGAAAAAATTCCAATTGCATATGTGCATATTTTCATATAGTTTAGGAAGCTTAGAAACCCATTTGAGATTCACTTAGTATGAGTGAATCTCAAATAGTACTCCCTATTTTGGGACTGTTCCTGTATGTTTCGATCTCACTTAGGTCGGTGTTAACGACTTGAACACGTCCTTATATTTTGAGAATTTTTGGTCAGTATATATCTTATGATGTTCTTCGGGTACATATTTAGACTATGATGTGTTAGTCTATTTCATGTACTTGAAGACCATGGGGAGGTGCTACCGAAATTTCTAAAAAAATTTAAATATTTAATTTGTTCAAGTTGTTGGCATCAGTGATGCGACACATCTGGGAATGGGATCGAAGCTTGACCCATTATTGTGGGAGATGAAGTTAGGAAACTCATAAGCTTGCATATACATTAACTTGGAGACTTGATTGTGTTTGTCTAACTTTCCATATATATATATATATATATATATATATATATATATATATATATATATATATATTTCGTTGTCCAAGATGTCTGTTGATCGAAGTTGGATGTAACATAGGGTAGCCACTGATAAGAGTGGGTTTAGCTCTGAGTACTGTAGTGGGGTTAAACATTTTCTCAATTTCGCGTTTGAGCAAGTCAGCAGCGATGAGATCAAAGTCCTTGTAAGTGGTGTATGAATGAAGTGTGGAAGGAAAGGAGTGATGTCATGTGCGACCTATTTGCGTATAGGTTTAAGTAGGGTTATACGACATGGATCTATCATGGGAAAACCTAGTTTGATGAACATGAATCAGAATCAGAATCTAGAGGTGACGAAACCTTTAACTGTACTAATAAGATAGTCGAAGTTGATGGTTCATTCTTCCAGTAGAATACGGACAAGGATGATGGTAACATTGAGCAAGAGCCGAATGACGAGGCTAAGGGTTTCTATGAGTTATTGCATGAATCCGCAATGCCACTGTATGACAGACACAAAAAATATACCGTCTTATCCGCAGTAACTAAGGTTTTATACTTCAAGAACGAGCATGATTGTAGCGAGAGAAGTTTTAATGAACTGCTAAACATTGTGAAGGAGTTCTTACCGGCATGCAATAAGTTACCGGAGTCATACTATGATGTGAAGAAAATGGTTAAAAGGCTCAATCTAGGGTATGAGATGATTGATGCTTGTGAGAATGACTGTATATATTGTATTATGGTGATGTAAATAAAGATAAGAGGTTATGTGATATATGCGGTATAATTAGATACTGGGAACATAGCAAGAAAAAGGGAAAAGACTTGCCGATAATGATCTTACGTTACTTTCCCATTACACCGAGGCTTCAAAGGTTGTTCATGTCAACACATATCGCCGAGTATATAAGGTGGCACTCAACATGGGACATAGTCGAAGGTCAACTAACGCACACGACAGATTGGCTTGAGTGGAAAAATTTTGACAAAAAGCACCCCTCGTTAGCTGAAGAGGTTCGTAATGTTAGGCTTGGACTTGCTACAGATGGCTTTAATCCGTTTAATGGGCCTTACACCAAGCCCTATTCAACTTAGCTGGTGATTATTGTTCTGTATAACCTCCCACCTTCGATGTGCATGAAAGATCCCTACATGTTCATGCCTTTACTGATTTTGAGTGATAAGATTCCAAGTAAAGACATCAATGTATACCTCAGGCCGTTAGTTGATGAGTTGAAGATGTTGTGGGATAAAGGGGTTCAAACTTATGATGTATCTCTTAAACAGAACTTTGACATGAGGGCAGCTTTACTGTGGACCATAAATGACTTCCTGGCTTTAGGAACGATTAGTGGATGGTCGACTCACGGGGGTTTGTCATGTCCCGTGTGCATGGGGTCAGTTAAAGCAATGCGACTCAAACATGGGGGGAAAATGAGCTTTTTTGCAAATTCCAGACAATTTTTACTGATTGAACATCGTTATCAATAGATGAGTGGACAATTCAATCGAAAAATAGAGAAACGTTAAGTAACTGACCGTCTTTCTAGGACAACAATGTTGAGTTGAATTAGTCACTTGAATTTTCCACCTCCATGGAAGAATCACAAATTAGAGCGAGCTTATGGTTACGGTAAGGTTCACAATTCTACACACCGTTACATGTTCTTTGACCTGCCTTATTGGGCTACACTCTGTATCCGTCATTGCTTAGATCTGATGCATACTGAGAATAACATACTTGATAACATTTTTTATATAGTCCTAGATGTCAGTGGTAGAACAAAGGAAAACAACAAGGCGAGGCTTGATTTGGTAGAAATGAACATTAAGGAACATATGTAGCTGTATCAGGAGGGTAGTAAGACAGTAACGCCTAAAGCTGATTATACTTTGACCAGGGAACAGTTGATATTACTATGTAATTGGATCACTGGACTGAAGCTCTCAGATGGATATTCTTCGAATATAGCAAGGCATTGTAAAGTTGAAGAGCCGAAGTTTCGGGGTCTCAAAAGTTATGATTGTCATGTATTCATGTAGAAGTTGATCCTCATTATATTTATCGACTTGTTACCAAAACGTGTAGTTGAAGCATTGACAGATCTTTCTAATTTCTTCAAAGATCAATGCTTGACGGAGCTCCAGCTCAAAGACATGGATAAAATGGAGATGCTGATAGTGGAAATAATGTGCAAGTTAGAAATGATCTTCCCTCCATAGTTTTTTGATTCAATGGAGCATTTTCCTATTCACCTACCATATGAAGCTAAGTTTGGAGGTCCTGTGCAATATAGATGGATGTATCCATTCGAGAGGTAATGACATTAATGGTTATAGCCCACTCAAATGTTCATTCTTGTTTGTTAATCTATACATGCATATATAACACATAGGTATATGTGACGTCTAAAGCAAAAGGTGAAGAATAGAGCCCGTGTAGAGGGGTCAATTACTGAAAGTTATATTATAGAGAAACTTGTTAATTTCTGCTCATTGTACTTTGAGCTGAATGTTCAGACGAGGCACAATCGCTTACATTGGAATGGGGCTGTTACGCACGAGGAAAATGGAGAATTAACGGCCTTTAGTCATCCCTGTCATACCCATTAGGCGGAGTAAAAAAAGTGATTCTTGACCGATAATGTCGATGTCATGTTGCCACATTGTATGCACTTGTCAACATGAATGAAGTAGTGACATACATTAAGTAAGTATTCGTAACTATATATGTCTTGTGTAACTGTTATAAGTTCCTCGCATACACATTAAGTATATAACTGTACTATAGTCAATATGATGTTCAAGTACGTGAAGCGAATCCAATTATATCGGACGGAGATTTGCAAAATTTGAGAAATAAAGAATTTGTGCTATGGTTTAAAGATCATGTATGTCTAACTAATTATTAGCTAAATGCATTTTCCATCATGAATGAATCTTATGGCGTAAATAACTTTAGAATATGTTGTGTTCTTTGTATATTAGGTCCTCATAGATAATAAAAGTGACATTATTCTGGCTAAAGCTTATAAATAAAAGGCCCCAAAGAGATTGTAGATACTTATATATGTTGCATTGTCAACGGTTACAGATTTAAGTGTTACGATATTGGGAAAGTCGCTTCATCTAATTCTGGTGTTGTGGTTAAAGGTAGTTGCTATGATAATCTTTGGGATGAATGGTATGGACGATTATTAGAAGTTGTCGTTCTAAAATATTGGGGTCCTAAAGAGTTAGTTTGCTTTAATTTTCATTGGTCTGATCTTGAAAATGGAGTTAGAGTAGATCAAAATTTAGGACTAGTGACGGTTAATGTTAAGTCAAAACTAAACTCAAACGAGCCTTTAATTTTAGCAAGTCAAGCAACGCAAGTGTACTATGCGCGGAGTGTTAAGACTCTTGCAAGCTCATGGTATGCTGTTATAACCACCAAAGCACGTGGTTTTCAAGGCATAGCTCCTCGTCCAGACGATAAACCTTTACACACTACGAAAAAATGTGCCTTTAGCAATAATTTTTCGGGCAACGACTTTATAAGTCGTTGCTAAAAGTATATGTTTAGCAACGAAATTTGTCCTTCGTTGCAGATTGTGTCAGGCTTTCACTTTTTACAACGAAATTCATAAGTCGTTGCAAAATTTCGTTGCTAATTCATTGGCGGGAAAAAAATTTGTTACAAATTCATTGTAAAATTTTCGGCCACTTGATTTCCCGTCATCGTTGGCAATGAAAGTTTTTTTGTTGCTGAAAATGGGGCTTTAGCAATGATTTTTTAGGCAACAACTTTATAAGTCGTTGCTAAAAGTGTATGTTTAGCAACGAAACTTTTCCTTCGTTGCAGATTGTGTCAAGCTTTCACTTTTTGCAACGAAATTCATAAGTAGTTGCAAAATTTGGAAATAAAACTCGTTGCAAAATTTTTAACCACTTGATTTCTCCTCATCGTGGGCAACGAAAGTTTTTTTTATTTCTGTATTTCATTGCTTAATATGGACCACATTCATTGGCAACAATTTTTATTTTCGTTGCATATTTTATACAATTTTTTGCAACGACTATTAAAATGTTGCTTTAATTAAGATAATAATAATAATAATAGTACTAATAATAATTATAATAACAGTCATAATAATAATAATAGTACTACTACTACTAATAATAATAATAACAATAACAATAACAGTAATAATAATAATAGTAGTACTAGTAATAATAATAATAATAATAATAATAATAATAATAATAATAATAATAATAGTAATAATAATAATAGTAGTACTAATACTAATAATAATAATAATAATAATAATAATAATAATAATAATAATAATAATAATAATACTAATAATAATTGTAAGACCCCAACTTTTATGAATAAAGATGAATTTTTCTATAAATATCATTTTGAATATTAAAGTGTGAATTTGTTATAATGTTATAGTTATGGGTAATATTTATAAATTTTGTAAAGTAAGCAAGTTGTTATATAATATTCGATTGGTTCTGGGAATATTCATTTTAACAGGAATATTTATCTGACGGCACAATCATTGGTGGACCCCCATTAACGGAAGTATTATTAAGTAGTTAGAAAACTATGTAATTATCTTTTATATAAAATTAACTATGAAGTGTTACCGTTAAAACCGTTAAACTACCCAAAGAGTAAAAAACAAAGATGTCTGGCGTGGTTGTCATATTGGAAAGCCCCCTCTTTCCTGGGAATGATCTGGTTGTTAAATATTGTAAGTTATAATATTAATGATGAATAATTGTTGAAAGATTAAATATGTGTTGATTGAAGATAAAATGATTTGTGGTAATATTTATTCAATCTTTGATATAAATAAGAAGTCTGTTATGAGATGTTTGTGGTAAGTTTGGTTTATTCTATGGGAGCCCATATGTCATCATCTAAGAGTCACTTTCGCCAATAGTAATTGCCTTTACCAGACGTCAAACCACTTGTCGTTTCATATTACAGGCGTCGAACCAATTGTCGTTTCACATTATAGGCGTTAAACCACTTGTTGTTTCACATTACAAGCGTCAAACCACTTTTCTTTTCACAACACCAGTCGTCAAGCCACTTGCCTTTTCACATTGCAAGGGTTAAGCTAGAAATCTTCTATAAATAGAAGTCTAATTCTTCATTATTTTTCACCAATTCATTCAAGTTATAGAGAGAGAAAGTATAGAGAGAAAGGAGAAGAGTATTCTGTTACTACACTATTGCAGTATCCAATCTCCTACTATGGTAAGGGGTATTATTTCTTTCGTATTCATGAAGAGAGTTATTTCTTTCAATACTCGTAAGGGTTGTTATTCCATTCTTTATCATTCTGTGGGAATAACATGTTTACGCGGACTACCGCATGCCTGATGAATAACCCTTCGTATTCATTTGGTATTAAATTATGGAAAGGATCTGTCTACGCGGACTACCACATGACAGTTAAAAATCCATTTGCAGTTTCATATATTGTTCATGTCAGATTCCTAACTCTAAACTTACTATGGTAAGTATTGCTTCTATAATTTTTGAAATGATCAGAAATTCTTTGATATTTGCTCTTCATCCAGTATCTTTTCATGGAAATATTATTCTGAGCAGACTTGATAAGTTTTAACCTTTTCATACCGGGGTACTATTCATGACAAAAATTGATTTCTTTTATGTCCAAATCATTTTTGATACGATATTATTCTTGAATTTTACTCCACAAAGCAGTATCATGTGGATAATTTGGACTTTATTGAATTCTTATATCATTGTCATCATTCTCGTGTTTATATGGTTATGAAAGTCATCTTTGGCATGTAGTGCATAGATGGACTGTTGATTGGTATGGTTATGACCAGGAATCATTCGGTATAATCATGACCTGTAATGTTACAAATGATGTGGTAAAAGTCCTTATTGGCCCATAGTGCATTGATGGACAGTTATTGAGATGAACATGACCAATTGTGATAATAATGAATATCCTTGGCCCGTTGCTCTACTTGACTCTTCTAATAGATTGCTTGTTCCACTGCAGTTAAACTTGATGTTTATTATATTTTATCAGTTTAACATTGTTGAAGGCTAACGATAATTTATTCTGCATTATCTTAGTCATAATATTTTTTACTAGGCTAGTTGAGCTCACCCCTTTGCTTTCATTGTTCTTTTCAAGAAATGAGAATATAGCTGGGACTAGTCGGGGAACGGAGTGACGGTCCAGATGTTTGCATTAGTAGTCCTCACTATTCTGTGAAATAGTGTGATAATAAATGTATTGTGGACTTATTTTGAGTTTGAATACTGTCTAGAAGACAATATTTGTATTAAAACTCACAGCTCATGTTGTATATTTAAGTTTGTATTTGTATTCTATACCATGTATTTGGCGACTCAGAATGGGTGATGTGTACCTATTTTGGGGGTGTCACAGTTGGTATCAAAGCTTAGGGATATGATCCCTAGCTAAGATGTGAGACTAGAACTAGAAGGGGAGAGACGGGTAATTCCTTCGCTAGTATGACCTACCTAAACTTATTTGTTATTTAATTGGTCGGGCAGAGTATAGGGGTAATATGTGGCATGTCAATTAACCCTTGTTTTGTGGCAGTGTTTGAAAATGACATCCGAGAATGTTGAGATAAGCAATGGATCACATGAGACCGTTGAGTCACCAACGATCAATACCCAGGATAATGTGCATCAAGAAGGCAATAATCCTCGTGTAAACAACAATACCGATCAAATGACGAATGATGGGATGTTCAGAAGCTTTATGCAATTCATGCAACATCAGGCGAGAGCAGCTCCTGTCCAAAATGCAGGTGGAAACATTGACAACTCTTGGACGGTCACCGCTAAGCAGTTCAAGGAGCTGGGACCACCGAAGTTTATTGGAGAGCTAAAACCACTTAAGGCGGAGACGTGGATAAAGCAGATCAACAAGATATTTGATGTCTTGGGATGCTCCGAGGAGTAAAAGGTTCCCTTTGCCACCTTCATGTTGTAAGGAGAGGCGGATTACTGGTGGGAATCTGTAAAGCGTACTCAACCTGCCGCACTAAAGATGACTTGGGATAAGTTCCAAGAACTGTTCAACTATAAGTATTTTCCCGAAAGTATTCGTCACATGAAAGAGGTAGAGTTCATTAAATTGGAGAAAAACAACATGACCGTGTCGTAGTACGAAGTCAAGTTTGTCGAGTTGTCCCGATTTGCGTCCCACTTAGTTGATAACGAGGAGAGAATAACGCGAATATTTCTAAGAGGTTTGAAACCCGAGATACGTCAATACCTTATCTCTCACAAACTGTGTTTGTATTCTGATGTTGTAAATAGGGCTCGCTTATTTAGCACGATAATGAGTCAACCCAACCAAGAGAGAGCAAATGACAAGTCGATAATACCAAAGGTAGTAGTCATCGAAGCGGTGACAAAAAATGTTGAGGAAATCAATATGCCAGAAATGGTAACCACTTCGGTGGTAATCATGGCCAAGATAATAGAAGTGGAAATTTCAAGAAGATGAGATTTAATAATGATGGAAAGACGTCAGCACCAGCACCTGTTTTTAACGAAGGTGAATGATTGTCGGTCGTATGTGACAAATGCGGAGGGGAGGGACACATTAGTCCAAACTGTATGCAGCAGTCCAAAGCATGGTACAATTATGGAAAAGAAGGTCACCTAGCCTAATCTTGTCATGAACCAAAGTCAAGTTCAGCTGGGATGGAGTCATCAAAAGCAGTCCTAGACAAGACAAAATCGGTAGTTCAAGAGAGAGCATTTGTCGTAACCTCCCAAAAAGTGAGAAATCCGAACGAGGTGATCACGAGTAAGCTAATCATAAACTCTAACGAAGTCTATACCTTATTTGATACTGGTTCTACCCATTCTTTTATTTCTCCTACTTGCGCTCAATGTTTAAATTTGACTCCGGAGAAATTAGACTTTGACTTATTTGTTAAAACTCCGTTAGGAGAAACCTTTATTTCATCCATAGTTTATAAGTCTTGTTTGATTCAAATCGGCAACCGCACGTTACCTGTCGATCTTATCTCTTTGAAAATACTTGCATTCGATGTGATTTTAGGGATTGATTGGTTAACCACTCGTTATGCTAAAATTGATTATTTTCGTAAGGTTGTTAGCTTTCATATTCCTAACCAACCTATTATGCGAATTCAAGCAACCAAACCATTAAAGTCAATCACTGTCATCTCAAGCTATAAAGATATTCGTTTATTGAAAAATGGATGTTAAGCTTTCTTAGCTCATGTCACGGATTTAAACAAAAATATGTTAGTCTTGAATGATATTTCTATTGTTAATAAGTTTCCTGACGTATTCCCTAAAGAACTTCCTGGCCTACCCCTAGAGCGTGAAATTGAGTTTGGTATCGACCTTGAACTCGGTACAAAACCCATTTCCAAAGCCCCATATCGAATGGCTCTATTGAACTTCGTGGAGTTAAAACTCAATCACAGGAGTTGTTAGACATCGGTTTCATTCATCCTAAAGACGCCTCCTCGGGGTGCTCTGTTCTATTCGTAAAGAAGAAAGATGGGAGTATTCAACTTTGTATTGATTATTGGGAGTTGAATCACGTCACCATCAAAAATAGGTACCCATTGCCTCGTATTGATGACCTGTTTGACCAGTTGCAAGGGGCCAAATTCTTTTCAAAAATCGATCTTCGTTCTGGATATCATCAGTTGAAGATTAAAACTGATGACATTCCAAAGACTACTTTTAGAACTCAGTACGGGCATTATAAATTCCTAGTTATGTCTTTTGGATTGACTAATGCTCCTACTGCCTTCATGGATATGATGAACCGAGTATTCAAGGATTATTTGGATCATTTTGTGGTTGTCTTTATTGATGACATCCTCATTTACTCCAAAAGTCGTGAAGATCATGAGCAACACTTGAGGGTGATACTCCAAAAGCTCCGTGAAAACAAGCTTTATGCCAAGTTGAAAAAATACGAGTTCTGGCTTGAGGAAGTAGCATTTCTTAGGCACGTGATATCAAGTCATGGTATATATATTGACCCAGCAAAGATTGAAGCAATACAAAGCTGGGAGCAACCTAAATCAGTGATCGAAGTACGTAGCTTTCTCGGCTTAGCTAGTTATTATCGGAGATTCATAGAAGGGTTTTCTTGAATCGCTACTCCATTAACTCAACCGACTCGAAAGATACAAAATTCTATTGAGCAAGGAATGTGAGAAGAGTTTTAAGAACTCAAGAGGAGACTCATTTCAAAGACTGCTCGGCAATACCATCCGCCTTGAGGATTTGTCATCTACAGTGATGCTTCAGGCAAAGGGTTAGGATGTGTTCTCATGCAACATGGGAAAGTCATAGCTTATGCCTCTTGACAACTCAAAGAATATGAGAGAAATTATCCTACTCATGATCTAGAGTTGGCAGTTGTCGTTTTCGCACTTAAAATCTGGAGGCATTACATGTATAGGGAGAAGGTGGAGATCTTTACGGATCATAAAAGCCTCAAATATTTAAAAGGAACTCAATATGCGGCAACGACGTTGGCTTGAACTATTAAAAGATTATGATCATACCATTCAATACCACCCTGAAAAAGTGAACGTGGTAGCTGACGCATTAAATAGAAGATCATATGCAGGTACGAGTGCGTTATTGTCAACGCAAAGGCCCATTTTGTATGACTTGCAAAGGATGGAGATAGAGTTAAAGACTCCAAGGACCCACGTGATGATGGCAACTATACGAGTAGAACCGACCTTAATCGATAAAGTTAAAGCTGCTCAAGCTACAAACCTGGAGCTGATGCGCATGAAGAAGAAAGTGCAAGAAGGTGTTATTCCAGAAGCAAAAATTGATGAAGAAGGAATACTTATAGTCAAATCCAGACTTTGTGTTCCTAACGACTCTGATTTGAAGTATAAGATCATGATGGAGGCGCACAACACACCGTTTGCAATCCATCCGGGCAGTACCAAATTGTATCGTGATCTTCAACATACATTTTGGTGGAGCAATATGAAAAGAGAGATAACAGAGTTTATCTCAAGGTATTTAACTTGTCAACGAGTCAAGGCGGAGCATCAAGTGCCAAAAGGTCCATTGCAACCACTTAAAATTCCAGAATGGAAGTGGGAACACATTACCATGGATTTTTTTACTGGTCTTTCCAAGGTTTCTCAAGGAATTGATGCATTGTTGATAGATTGACCAATCTGCTCATTTCTTACCTATACGAGAAACTTATTCACGTGAACGTCTTGCTCGTATATACATAAACGAGATTGTAAGACTGCATGGTGTGCCAGTATCCATAGTTTCTAATCGAGACCCAAGATTCACTTCACAATTTTGGGTTAGTTTGCAAAAAGCCATGGGCACGGATTTACGATTTAGTTTGGCATATCATCCTCAAACGGATGGACAGTCGGAGAGGACTATTCAAACTCTTAAGGATCTATTAAGACTCTGTGTCCTTGACTTCAAAGGAAGTTGGGACAAGTTCTT
This sequence comes from Panax quinquefolius, assembly GCA_020205615.1. Lineage (NCBI taxonomy): Eukaryota > Viridiplantae > Streptophyta > Magnoliopsida > Apiales > Araliaceae > Panax > Panax quinquefolius. Next base: position 12,751,713 of record CM035158.1, read on the forward strand.
GCCATTGGTGGAATTCTTCTACAACAACAGTTATCAAGCAAGTATCAGGATGACTCCATTTGAGGCGTTGTATGGAAGAAAGTGTCGTTCTCCAGTATGCTGGGATGAGGTGGGTGAAGCAACGTTGTTGGGACCGGAGGTGGTACGTATGACTACGAAAAAGATTCAAATGATCCGGTGACGTATAAAGACCTCACAAGATCGACAAAAGAGTTATGTTGATCTTCATCGAAAAGACGTAGACTTCAATGTTAGAGAACATGTGTTGTTACGTGTGGCTCCATGGAAAGGAGTTACAAGATTTAGAAAGAGAGGAAAGCTCAATCCTCGATTCATTGGTCCATTTAAAATCCTTAACTGAGTAGGAACTGTAACCTATAGACTCGCTTTACCGCCAAGTATGTCACGTGTTCATAACGTTTTTCACATATCTATGTTACGTAAATATGTGGAAGACCCGAACCACATTATTGAGTTAGAACCGAACGAAATAGCGGAAGATTTAACGTATGAAGAGGTTCCTGTTAAAATCTAGGATAAGAAGAAACATATTCTACGCTCCAAAGTTATACCTCAAGTCAAAGTTTTATGGAGAAATCACGATGTTGAGGAAATGACTTGGGAGTTAGAATCTGAAATGAAATCAAGGTATCCTCATCTCTTCGTCATACTAGGTATGTACCCTAATTTCGAGGGCGAAATTTCATATGAAGGGGAGGTTGTAAGACCCCAACTTTTATGTATAAAGATAAATTTTTATATAAATATCATTTTTGAATATTAAAGTGTAAATTTATTATAATGTTATAGTTATGGGTAATATTTATAAATTTTGCAAAGTAAGTAAGTTGTTATATAATATTCGATTGGTCGGGGAATATTCGTACGACGACACAATCATTGGTGGACCCCTACAATGTAATTATTATTTGAGTTAGAAAATGACAAAATTATCTTTTTATAAAAATAACTACAAAGTTTTACCGTTAATCTGTTGAAATACCCGTGTGTAAAAGTACAAGAATACGCTGTGGGTTGCATAGTAGCATACTATTAATTATTAATGCTTACGTAAGAAGTCACTCAGCTTTTGTTCAATTATTGCTACAAAGAATTGTTGCATAAGATCTCACGTTATTTGATTCAATCATTGTCGATATTTTATATATTATTAAATCAATAATTGAGATGATACAATTAGTTATATTATTATTTGCAATATTGACGATGTCTAGAAAGTTCTGTCGAGGAGAGGTTTGGTCACCTAATTGCGCACTAATAGGGAGAAATCCTTATTGAAAGCCCTTCTTTCCCGGAATGATCTCGTTGTTAAATATTGTGAGTTATAATATTAATGATGAATAATTGTTGAAAGATTAAATATGTGTTGATTGAAGATAAAATAATTTGTGGTAATATTTATTCAATCATTGATATAAATAAGAAGTCTATTATGAGACATTTGTGGTAAGTTTGGTTTATTTTATGGGGGCCCATATGTCATCATTTAAGAGTCATTTTTGCCAAAAGTAATTGCCTTTACCAGACGTCAAACTACTTGCCGTTTCATATTACAGGCGTCGAACCAATTGTCGTTTCACATTACAGGCGTTAAACCACTTGTTGTTTCACATTATAGACTTCAAACCACTTTTCTTTTCACATCACATTGTCGCAAGCCACTTGCCTTTTCACATTGCAAGGGCTAAGCTAGAAATCTTCTATAAATAGAAGCCTAATTCTTCATTATTTTCACCGATTCATTCAAGTTATAGAGAGAGAAAGTATAGAGAGAAAGGAGAAGAGTATTCTCACATTACACTATTGCACAAAGATCCAATCCCTACTATGGTAAGGGTATTATTTCTTTCAGATTCACGAAGAGAGTTATTTCTTTAATACTGTAGTGGTTGTTATTCCATTCTTTATCATTCTATTTGAATAACCTTTGCTCACGCGACTACCACACATGCATGGTGAAATCCTGTTGTTATTCCATTCTTTATCATTCTGTTGGAATAACCTGTCTATGGGGACTACCGCATGCATGGTGAAATCGTGTTGTTATTCCATTCTTTGTTATTCTATGGGAATAACCTATCTACGCGGACTATCGCATGCCTGCTGAATAACCCTTCGTATTCATTTGGTATTAAATTATGGAAAGGATCTGTTTACGCGGACTACCGCATGACAGTTGAAAATCCATTTGCAGTTTCGTATATTGTTCATTTCAGATTCCTAACTCTAAACATACTATGGTGTGTATTGCTTCTATAATTCCTGAAATGATAAAAAATTCTTTGATATTTGCTCTTCATCTAGTATCTTTTCATAGAAATATTATTCTGAGCAGTCTTGATAAGTTTTAACCTTTTCATACCGGGGTTTTATTCATGACAAAAATTGATTTCTTTTATGTCCAAATCATTTTTGATACGATATTATTCTTGAATTTTACTCCACAAAGCAGTATCATGTTGACAATTTGGACTTTATTGAATTCTTATATCATTGTCATCATCCTCATGTTTATATGGTTATGAAAGTCATCTTTGGCCCGTAGTGCATAGATAGACTGTTGATTGGTATGGTTATGACCAGAATCATTCTAATAATCATGACTTGTAATATTACAAATGATGTGGTAAAAGTCCTCATTGACAATTGTTGAGATGAACACGACCAATTGTGATAATAATGAATATCCTCGGGCCCGTAGAAGTGCATGGATAATTCAATGATGTGGATTATTTATGAAGCTGAGTCTCAGCGATAAAAAACCTTTTAAATTATAGAAGATAGTAGATATCATGCTCTACTTGACTCTTCTAATGGATTATTTTTTCCGCTGCAGTTAAACTTGATGTTTATTATATTTTATCAGTTTAACACTGTTGAAGGCTAACGATAATTTATTCTGCATTATCTTAGTCATAATATTTTTTACTGGGCTAGTTAAGCTCACCCATTTGCTTTCATTGTTCTCTTCAGGAAATGAGAATATAGCTGAGACTAGTCAGGGAACGGAGTGACGGTCCAGATGTTTGCATTATTAGTCCTCACTATTCTGTGAAATAGTGTGATAATAAATGTATTGAGGACTTATTTTGAGTTTGAATAATGTCTAGAAGACAATATTTGTATTAAAACTCACAGTTCATGTTGTTTATTTAAGTTTGTATTTGTATTCTGTACCATGTATTTGGCGACTCAGAATGGGTGATATATACCTATTTTGGGGGCGTCACAATAATAATAAATAAATAATAATAATAACAGTCATAATAATAATAGTACTAATAAAAATAATAACAATAATAGTACTAAATAATAACAGTCATAATAATAACAGTCATAATAATAATAGTACTAATAATAATAATAATAATAATAATAATACTAATAATAATAATAATAATAATAATAATAATAATAATAATAATAATAATAAACCAAAGTAATGTATTACGCATGGTTGCATAGTAGCACACGGTATTGATTATCGATGCTTACATGAGAAGTCACTCAGTTTTGTTCAATTATTGCTACAGTAATTGCTGCATAGTATCTCACATTATTTGATTCAATTATTGTCGATATTTTATATATTATTAAATCAATAATTGAGACGACAAAGTTATTCATATTATTATTTGCAATATTTACAATGTCTAGAAGTTCTGTCAAGGAGAGGTTTGGCCACCTAATTGCTCACCAATAAGAAGAAATTCTTATTGGAAAGCTCCCTCTTTCCTGGGAACGACCTGGTTGTTAAATATTGCGAATTATAATAATGATGATAAATGTTGTTAAAAATATTGAGGGGATTTTTTATGAAGTATTTGATGTAAATTTTGCTTATTTTATAGACCCCCATTTACCCATTTTTTAAAATAATCGGTAGAAAATTATTTAATATAATAAAGGTGGGGCCACATGTGGGATGAAGAATGAAAATGGTGGGGGGGGAGGAAGTTTACGTATAAGGGAGGGAATGATATATATATATATATATATATATATATATATATATATATAAGTATTACATTTATATATATATATATATATATATATATATATATATACACATGTGTTGATAAAAAGGGGGAGGGAGAATTTCCTTGCTGTAGTAAGGCAAAGGTTATTCATATTATATATATATATATATATATATATATATATATATATATATATATATTATAAAGTTTTGTTTTATTTGATTATAAATAGAATATATTATATTTTATTTAAAATTTTTGTTTTATTAGAATATTTTATTGCACAGTAATGAATAGTAAATCAAATTTTTCAGAAATTCAGCCGAACGAATTCGGCGCCCGTGATTATATTGTTGGTCCGTGAATTTATAAAATTCAAATAGTATCCTTTCCATTCTCCTATAAATAAGATGCTTAGTTAGAATTGAAAATCACACCAGAATCAGAGAATTCTTCTTCTATAATCTTGAGCGTATTTCTTTAGAGTTTTGGAAAGCTTTGAGCGTAGAAAACAGTGAAAGTTTTCTTCAAGAATATCCTCGCTATACCGGTTGGAATACTCTTCTTTTCAAGGTAAGGGATGTTATTTTTGTTCAATATTCGCTTGAAATAATATTTTCTTCCATACTCTGTAGTATGTAAGTAATATTATTTCATTTCAGATTTCAAATTCTATACCCATTTTGTTAAAGTTTTGGCTTCTAAACTCCATGAAATTAGTAGAATATCTTTGATATTTGCGCTTCATCCAGTATCTTTTTATGAAAATATTATTCTGAGCATTCTTGATAAGTTTTAACTTTTTCATGCCGAAGTACTATTCACAGGATTACTATTCCTGAAGTACTATTCACGGGATACTATTCACCCGAGTACTATTCACCCGAGGTACTATTCATGATAAAAATTGATTCGTTTTCGGTCCAAATTATTTTTGGTACAATATTATTCTTGAATTTTACTCCACAAAGCAATATCATGTTGACAATTTGGACGTTATTGATTTCTGGATAAATTAAATTATAAATCTTTAAAAATTTATCCTTGAACTTATTTTATTGAATTCTTATATCATTGTCATCATCCTCATGTTTATATTATGTTGAAAGTCATCTGTGGCCTGTAGTGCATAGATAGACTTGGTATGATTATGACTAGGGATTATTCAGTATAATCATGACCGTAATGTTACAAATGTTGTGGTAAAAGTCCTCATTGGCCCGTAGTGTGACGCCCTCAAAATAGGTATACATCACCTATTCCGAGTCGCCAAATACATGGTAAAGAATACAAATACAATCTTAAATATACAACAAGAGCTGTGAGTTTTAATAGAAATATTGTCTTCTAGACAATATCTAATCTCAGAATAAGTCCTCATTACATTTATTATCACACTATTTTATAGAATAGTGAGGACTACTAAGACACCATCTTGGACCGTCACTCCGCTTCCGACTAGCTAGTCCCGCTACGTTCTCATTTCCTAAAGAGAACAGTGAAAGAAAGGGTGAGCTCAACTAGCCCAGTAAGAAATATTATGACTAGGATAATGCAGAATAAATTATCATTAGTTTTCAACAATATTAAACTGATAAAATATAATAGACATCAAGTTTAACTGCAGCAGAACAAATAATCAATTAAAAGAGTCAAGTAGAAAATAAAATCTACTATCTTTTATGATTTAAAAGGTTTTTCATCACTTTTATCGCTGGGACTCAACTTAATAAATAATCAATAGGTGACCCTCTCTTCCACAATTATAACATGCTTTGGATGGCATCGCGCAGTTTGGACTGATGTATCCCTCCCCTCCGCATTTGAAGCATATGATAGGTGGTCGTTCTCCTTCCTTAACAACTTGGTCTTTGGTCTTAACGCCTTTCCATCATTGTTGAATCTCCTCTTCTTGAAATATCCATTCTTATTATTTTGGTCATGATTACCACCGGTGGTTACCATTTTTGCATCTTTGATTCCTCCACGCTTATTGTCACCGCTTGATGATCGCTATCATTTAGTATTATCATTTTGACCAACCGCTCTCTTTTTTGTTGGGTTGACTCATTATCGCTACCCAATAACTAAGCCCTATTAACAACATCTGAATACAAACACAGTTTATGAGAGATAAGATATTGACGTATCTTAGGTTTCAAACCTCTTAGAAACATTCGCGTCATTCTCTCCTCATTATCGACAAAATGGGACGCAAACCAGGATAACTCGGCGAACTTGACTTCGTACTGTGACACGGTCATGTTATTTTGTTCCAGTTTAATGAACTCTACCTCTTTCATGTGACGAATACTTTCGGGAAAGTACTTGTCGTTGAACAATTCTTGGAACTTCTCCCAAGACATCTTCAGTGGGGCAGGTTGAGTACGCTTTCTGATTTCCACCAAGAATCCGCCTCTGCTGCGCAACATGAAGGTGGGAAAAGGAACCTTTGCTCCTGGAGCATCCCAAGACATCAAATATCTTGCATCCGCTTTATCCACGATCCGCTTTAAGTGATTTTGGCTCTCCAAAAAACTCCGATGGTCCCAGTTCCTTGAACTGTTTAGCGGTGACCGTCCGAGAGTTGCCAGTGTTTCCACCTGCATTTTGGACAGGAGCCGCTCTTACATGATGTTGCATGAATTGCATAAAGCCTCTGAATATTCCATCGTTCATCATTTGGTCAGTGTTGTTGTTTGCATGAGGATTGTCGCCTTCCTGATGCACATTATCCTGATTATTGATCTGTGGAGACTCAACGGTTTCCTGTGCTCCATTGATGTTCTCAACATTCTCGGATGCCATTTTCAAATATGGCCATAAAACAAGGGTTAATTAACATATCACATATTATCCCTATACTCCTAATTTCCACCAATTAAATACCAAATAAACTTAGTAGGTCATACTAGCGAAGGAATTCCCGTCTCTCCCTCCTAGTTCTTGTCTCACATCTTAGGCATGGGATCATATCCTAAGCTTTGATACCAATTGTGACGCCCCCAAAATAGGTATACATCACCTATTCCGAGTCGTCAAATCATATACGGCATGTAATACAATTACAATCTTTAATATACAACAAGAGTCATGAGTTTTAATAGAAATATTGTCTTCTGTACAATATCTACTCTCGAAATAAGTCCTCATTACATTTATTATCACACTATTTTATAGAATAGTGAGGACTACTAAGACACCATCTCGGATCATCACTCCATTCCCCGACTAGTCCATTTTGCCACGTTCTCATTTCCTCAAGAAAAGCAAGGAAAGAAAGGGTGAGCTCAACTAGCCCGAAGAAGAAATATTATGACTAGGATACTGCGGAATAAATTATCATTAGTCTTCAACAATGTTAAACTGATAAAATATAATAGACATCAAGTTTAACTGCAGCGGAACAAATAATCAATTAAAAGAGTCAAGTAGAGAATAAAATCTACTATTTTTATGATTTAAAAGGTTTTTCATCACTTTTATCGCTGGGACTCAACTTAATAAATAATTCACATCATCCCTAGATCATGAGTCGGATAATTCCTCTCATATTCTTTAAGTTGTCGCGAGGCATAGGCTATGACTTTCTCACATTGCATGAGAACACATTCTAACCCTTTGCACAAGCATCATTTGAGATAACAAATCCATCCGTACCAGATGGTATTGTTAGAACAGGTGCCGAAATGAGTCTCCTCTTGAGCTCTTGGAAACTCTTCTCGCATTCCTCACTCCATAAGAATTTTATATCTTTCCAAGTCAGCTGAGTTAATGGAGTAGCGATTTGAGAAAATCCTTCCACGAATCTCCGATAATAACCAGCTAAGCCCAGAAAGCTACGTACTTCGGTCACCGACTTTGGTTGCTCCCAACTTTGTATTGCTTCAATCTTCACCGGGTCCACAGATACTCCATGTTTTGACACCACGTGCCCAAGGAATGCTACTTCCTCAAGCTAGAACTCGCATTTCTTCAACTTGGCATATAGTTTATTTTCACGAAGCCTTTGGAGTACCAGCTTAAAATGGTGCTCATGATCTTCACGAATTTTGGAATATATGAGGATGTCATCAATAAAGACAACAACGAATCGATCCAAATATTCCTTGAATACTCTTGCCTCATCATATCCATGAAAGCCGCATTGAGCATTAGTCAATCCGAAAGACATGACTAAGAATTCATAATGCCCGCATCGAAGTTCCAAGGCGTCTTTGAATATCCTCTGTTCTAATCTTCAAATGATGATATCCACAACGAAGATCGATCTTTGAAAAGAATTGTGCTCCTTGCAACCGGTCAAACAGTCATCAATACGAGGTAGAGGATACCTATTCTTGATGGTGACATGGTTCAATTCTCGATAGTCAATACAAAGTCGCAGACTCACCGCCTTTCTTCCTTCTACGAATAGAACCGAGCACCCCAAGGAGATGTACTAGACTTAATGAAACCGATGTCCAACAATTCTTGTAGTTGTACCTTCCCTTGTTATTTCCACTCTATCATGATTTTCTCATTTCTCATCTCTTGTATTTCGGATATCATTCTAGAATATAGTTTCAAAATAAGGGTTAATTGACATGCCACATATTATCCCTATACTCTGACCGACCAATTAAATAACAAATAAACTTAGCTAGGTCATACTAGCGAAGGAATTCCCCGTCTCTCCCCTCCTAGTTCTTATCTCACATCTCAGCCAGGGATCATATCCCTAAATAGGTATACATCACCCATCTTGGGTCGCCAAATACATGATACATAACTTAAATACAAACTTAATTAATACAACTGTCGTGTAAAATACGACAAAATATAGCTGAGAGTTTTAGCACGAATATTGTCTTCTAGACAATATCCACACTCAAATTCAATCTTATTACAATTATTATCACATTATTTCATAGAATAGTGAGAACTACTAATGCAACCATCTGGACCGTCAATCCATTCCCCGACTAGTCCCAGCTATATTCTCATTTCCTGAAAGAACAGTGAAAGAAATATTATGACTAAGATAATGCAGAATAAATTATCCTTAGCCTTCAACAGTATAATAACTGATAGAATATAATAGACAACAAGTTTTAGATCAACAACTGTAGCGGAATAAGCAATCCATTAGAAAAGTCAAGTAGAGCATGATATCTACTATCCTCTATGATTTAAAAGTTTGTCATCAATTTTATCCCTGTAATACCAATTAACAGTTCTTTATTATATCCAAGACAAAGAGAACTTTCATCACCTGTCTTCACCTGAACCACCAAAGATTTTAGTTAAATTCACAATTCATATTTATAATAATATAAATCAACAGTTTCTCCTTGCCACAAAGGCTTAATAGAACGTTTACTCAATATCCTTACCCCAAAGGCTAAAGATATTTAAATGTAATAACAATGATCATACCAATCAGTTGTCTATCTTTGCACTACGGGCCAAAGATATTTAACTATAAAACCAGTGGTCATGATCATAACAATCAATTGCATGTCAAGGACTACTACTACCAAAGACATTCAATCGTTAACTAATGGTCATGATCCTGCCAATCACATCATCGAATTGTCCATGCACTACGGCCAAGGATATTCATTAGTATCACCAGTGGTCATGATCATGTCATACACTTGTCCATCTTTGCACTACGAGCCAAAGCTATCAATCAACTGTTCATCTTTGCACTACGACCAAAGATATCAATCAACAGTTCTTCTTTTGCTTCACAGCCAAAGTCATACAATCAGAAAACTAATAACCAACAAATCCATCTATGCACTACGCCAAAAAGATGACTTTTAACGCAATATAAACATGAGAATCATGACAATGATATAAGCATTAATCAAACGAAATCAAGGATAAATATTAAAGACTTTAAATTTATTCAGAGTTTAAAAATATCCAAATTGTCAACATGATACTGCTTTGTGGAGTAAAATTCAAGAATAATATTGTATCAAAAATGATTTAAATGAAAAATAATATTTCAACGAATATTTAACGAAGATAATAACATTATTCATTATATTACAAACTCCATTTAATATTATTCATTATATAATAACATTAAATTCATTTACTAATATTATTAAACTCCATTTAATATTAACAATTTCTTATTCCTCTTTTAAACTCCATTTAATATTATTCATTATATAATAACATTAAATTCATTTACTAATATTATTAATCATTAAATAATATTTTAAATCAATGATTTCATAACACCTTAATTCAAATATTATCAATCACTTAATAATCTCATAATCTAATATTATTAATATTATAACAATATTTTAATCATTTCTTAAACTTATAAACAATTTATTTTAATTTTTACACTTTACTAATTAATGCATTTAATCATCCTAAAATGCCAAACTCATAATATTTCATCACCAATAACCAAAACCCTCATCAAAAATCAGCATATACTTTATATAGGATTCTCAAGCCACAAAATCCTATTTTCCAATTTTTTTACTTCACATAACATATTTAATTCATTTACTCATAACTAGTCCATTTTCATGAAAAAAAACAAATCAAATCCCAAAAAATTTCTTTTCCGGGATTTAGCGTAATATAGTCCCATATTAAACATATATTTTTCTCGAATTTTAAAATTCATTTACTATTTTCATATATGGCCAAAATCGCGAATATTTAGACATTTATCATAAATCGTATTTTTGTCTAAAAATTCAAAATTTACAGTGGTATCTTTGTTGTTATATACATGTACTCCCAATAAATATTTTACCAATTTTGGAGTTAACCACAAAGAGTTATAAGGGTTTACTTTTAAAATAGTCTTTTCCCATAAAATTCATAACTCCTAATCTATACATCCAAAAATCGCCATTTTTGGACACAATCTAGAAAACTCATCAAATTATCATTTCAAATTTTTCCAAAATTTTTTAGGATGGGAAAAATTACGAAACTGCCCCTGACAGAAACCCCTTACTTACAACGGTTGAACAAAAATAATATTCATACGAATACGAAAAACAATATCTCTTCAGAATATGAAAAACATAATAACCCTTACGAGTATTGAAAGAAAATAACTCTCTTCATAAATACGAAAGAAATAATATCCCTTACGAATATTGAACGAAAATAATCTCTTCAGAATATGAAAAACATAATAACCCTTACGACTGTTGAACGAAAATAATATTCCTATGAATATTGAATGAAAAATAATATTCCTCACGAATATTAAACAAAAATAATATTCTTTACGAATATTAAACGAAGACAATGAATATTGAACGATAAAAATATTCATACGAATACGAATACGAATACGAAAACGAAAAATAATATCTCTTCAGAATATAAAAATAATAATAATCCTTACCTTAAAAAGAAAAGTATTCCAACTTGTATAGCGGATATATTCTTGAAGAAAATTTTCACTGTTTTCTACACTCAAAACTTCCTAAAACTCTAAAGAAATACGCTCAATATTATAGAAGAAGAATTCTCTGATTCTGGTGTGATTTTCAATTCTAACTAAGCATCCTATTTATAGGAGAATAGAAAGGATACTATTTGGACGGATAGTAGACAAGGAGTCACAAGCGAATTCTTGAAAACACAGACGTTTGTTTTTAAAAAAAAATTAGAATATAATATTCAAGTAAAACAAATAACTTTATATAAATATAATATATTCTATTTTTCATAAAAAACAAAATTTATTATAATATTTATATATATATATATATATATATAGAAAAAGTACTTACCTCCTTCCTACGCCATCTCCCCCCCCCCCCCTAATTTTAGATTTCATAAGTCACACGTGGGCCCCACATGTGGCCCCCGCATGTGGCCCCACCTTTATAATATTAAATAATTTTCTACCGATTATTTTAAAAAATGGGTAAATGGGGGTCCATAAATTAAATAAAATTTACCACAAGTACTTCATAAAAATTCCCTCAATATTTTTAACAACATTTTTATTTTTGAATTTTTGAATTTTGACTTTTTCTAAAAAAATCAATTGTTGACTTTTTGACCAAAAAGTCAACCCCGGCAAATTTTGTGTTTATAGTCTATTTTTACTAATTTCATCATTCTGGACTCAAATATCATGTCTGCGTCTCCAAATTCAACACCAAACTCAAATTTGATTTTTAATAACATTTATTCATTATTATTATAACTCGTAATATTAACAACTGGGTCGTTCCCAAGAAAGAGGGGGCTTTCCAATGATGATTTCTCCTTATTGGTGCGCAATTAGATGACCAAACCTCTCCTTGACAGAACTTCTAGACATTGTTAATTATGCAAATAATAATATGAATAACTTTGTCGTCTCAATTATTGATTTAATAATATAAAATATTGTGACAATAATTGAATAAAACTGAGTGACTTCTCACGTAAGCATCAATAATCAATCATGTGTGCTACTATGCAACCACGCGTATTACTGTACTTTTATCACCGGTTATTTTATGACAACTTGCTTACTTTGAAAAAATTTCAAATATCACCCTTAACTTTAACCTTTTATCAATTTAACCATTTATTAAATAAAATAATAATTATAAAAAAATTGAATACTTTCATTTCATAAAATTCGGGATCTTACAATAATAATTAATTGAATACTTTCATTTCATAAAATTCGGGGTCTTACACCAAGATTCGTCCACGCGCCTCAATCACCAAGAGCGCGTTCAATCCTGCACAGAAATGAAATCACACGTGAAGCTTGACGACTTGTGCCACCGGGAGATAGCTCCGGTTTGAGAATAAGTACATGCTGAATAAGGTTTTAATAATAGAGGCTTTATGTTATAATGCTAAAAATAATGTTGTACCTGATAATTAGGGTGTAGCATTGTATTTATAATGATCACACTACCTCCTCCAAGCTCTTCCCAGTATAAAAATAGGAATCCTTATTAAGTATGATTCCTTAATGGGATTAAGTATAATTCCTTAGGATTTATCGAGTCTACTAACTCAAATGGTGCCAACTCCTACATCTACATCATCTCGCTTCATTTGAGAAATTAGACAAAAGTCAATGAAGAAGAACAGGATCGCAACAAATTAGTTTAGCACTTGGACAACTAATGTGTCATTTTTGTTAACATAAAGGACCACCTTGAAATTGGTTGTTAACATGGAGGGTAGGAAGTGTCTTTCAGCCTTTTTTTCAATTAGCATAATGGCACACACGTTATGTGTATAAATTATGTGACGCCCCCAAAATTACGTATACATCACCCATCTTGGGTCGCCACTTACATGGTACGTAATTTAAATACAACTTATTAACATAACTGCCGTATACAATACGACATAAATCGTGAGTTTAAATACAAATATCGCTCTACTAGATATTATACAAACTCAAAAAGGAGTCCTCATTACAATTATTATCACACTATTTCACGTAATAGTGAGGACTACTAATCTTATCTTCGTGACCATCACTCGCTTCCCAGACTCGTCCCAAATATATTCTCATTTCACGAAGAGAATAAAGGAAAGAAAGGGTGAGCTCAACTAGCCCGGTAAGAAGAAATATTATGACTAAGATAATACGTAATAAATTATCAATAGTCTTCAACAATGTTAAACCGATAAAATACAATAGACAACCCGGTTTAATCTGCAGCGAATATCTGATCCATTAAAAGAGTCAAGTAGAAAATAAAATCTACTATCTTTTAGGTTTTAAAAGGTTTTTCATCATTTGTTATAAATTTGAGACTCGACTTTAATAAATATTCCACATCATCGAATCACCCCCGCACTACTGACGAGGATATTCTTTAAGATCACGACCACAATTATTCACGCACTACGCCGAGAATATTTGTGTATTCATTAATGGTCATCATCATGCCAACAATCGTCCCATCAATGCACTACTACCAATCGAGGATTTTTTACCACATCATTTGTAACATTACTATTATGATTACAATCGAATAGTCTCAATCATAATCATACCAAGTCCATCTATGCACTACAAAGCCACGTATTTGACTTTAAAAAATATAAACATGAGGATGATGACAATGATATAAGAATTGATAAAACAAGTTCAAGAATTATTTTATCCAGAATTATTAACGTCCAAATTATCAATACGATCTTCGTTTTGTAGAGTAAAATTCAAGAATGATCGGAAGAATATTTTCATGAAAAGATCTTTGGATGAAACGCAAATATCGAGGATATTCCACTAATTTCATGGAGTATAAGTCAAAGTTTTAACCAACCCATTTGGGTATAATAAAGAATGGAATAACAAAAGAAATCACCATGCATGCGATAAGCATGCATGAAAGGGTTATTCCAACAGAATAATAAATAACGGAACCAGTCGGTAAAATTCACACCGGCGTGATGTTCCAATGTAATAATAAAGATGGAACCAGGATCCGGTGTAAAACACACGATAGGATATTCCAATGTAATAATAAAGACGCGGAACCAGTCCGGTGTAAAACACATGCATGTGATGTTCCAATGAATAATAAAGATTTTAACAGTCCCAAGAAAAAGCCTTATGACGAGGATGTTCCAAATGAATAATAGAAGAATGTCACCAAGTATAGGTAAAATCACAGATACAAAGTTATTCCAATGTAATAATAAGCGATGGAATAACAACAGCTTCTTCATGAATAAGAAAGAATAACAACCCTTACATTTGGTAGGAGATTGAATCTCAAAGCAGCAGAAGTAATAAAATACTCTTCTTCTTTCTCTCTATTTTCTCTATACTTTCTCTCTATATAAACTTGAATGAATTAAGTGAAAAATAATGAAGCCAGCCTCTATTTATAGAAGATTTCTAGCTTAGCACCGCCGCCGCGAAAAAAGGCAAGTGGCTTGACGACCTGGTTTGGCCAGACGCCTATAATGTGAAACGACAAGTGGTTCGGCGCTCAGAATGTGAAACGACAAGTGGTTCGACGCTCAGAATGTGAAACGACAAGTGGTTCGACGTCTGGTAAAGGTAATTACTATTAACGAAGGTAAATACTATCGACGAAAGGTAAATACTATTCACAAGGGTAATTACTATCGACGAAGGTAATTACTATCGATTTAATGTAAATACTATTGACGAAGGTAATTACTATCGACGAAGGTAAATACTATTCACAAGGGTAATTACTATTAACGAAGAGACTCTTAGATGATGATTACATACGGTACCATAATATAATCAAACTTACCACAAATCATTTTATTTTTCATCAACACATATTTAATCTTTCAACAATTATTAATCATTTATAACTTCATCACCGAATTATTGATTTAATATTATAACATATTATATGTATTTATCTTGTGACAATAATCAATCAATAATATAATAGATATGATGCGTGAATTATCAGTAGATAATTGAAAGCGTAAATTTGTGTGACTTACACACGTAAGCCCAATAATCAATAATCTGCTTCTTGTAACTAATGCCAGACATCGCATTTTTTTACCACCGGGTAGTTCAACAGTTTTAATTCAGAATACCTCCGCAGCTTATTTTTATAAAATATTTTTGTGCGTTTCTCGATCCGACAATAATTACATTATGGGTCCACCAACGATTGAAGATTGGTTAGTTTTAATATTCCCTAACAAAAAGATATTCTCCAATGAAACGAATATTTTATAACAACTTCATATACTTTCGCAAAATTTATAAATATTACCCACAACTATAACATTATATCAAATTTATTCCACAATATTCAAAAATAATATTTATAGAAAAATTCATCTTTATTTATAAAAATTGAGCTTACAAATTATGTTGGATAAAATAAACATTTTATAAAATTTAGAGCACTAAATAGAAAATAACAAAATTAATATAAAAAACAAAATAATAAGAAAAGCGATATTTCCATAACACTTTTAATATTTCTACATGGTTCGCTCATATACCAATAAAAATTCGATACACCAACTAATATGTAAATTCTACGTATAAAATATCAAAAAAATAATGTGAAAATATCAACTTCTAATAATAAAAATCTGAAAAAGGATTCCCCACCCGGCACCCACTAACTACTACTAACATCAGAAAAGGATTCCCCACTCACGAGAAGTCAGATCTGATGGCTCCCGCGCGTGAGAGCTTGTCCGGCGGCCAAACCCAGCAATAATCAACCTGTCAAGACTTCCCTTCTCCTTAGCCCACCTCACACCAATAATTTATTTTTCTCTCTTTAATTTTTTAACATCTAATCCCTTTACCCCTCCAAGAATTCATCCGATATCCTTCTCTCTGACTGTCTCTCTCCCTCGAGTTTTCTCTCACAACCACATTCAAATAGTGAGATGGAGCAGCTGAACCACTTTAGCCATGAACATCCACTGATCCTTATCGAGCTCAATGAAAATCATGCTCAGGCAGATGTTGTTTGCTATGGGTGCAATACAAGAATAACCCAAGGCAGCTTCACTTATACTTGCAATAGTAGTAGTAGTGAAGGTGGTTGTGACCATATCTTTCTGCACAAAACCTGCGCAGAATTGCCGCAAACACTGGAACACCCTATGCACCTAGAACACCCGGTTAATCTCAGCTCCCGCCCACATTATAATAACAAATCTTGCATTTGTAGCATATGTAGAGAATCTGGCTGGAAATGGTTCACTTATGAATGTATACCTTGCGAGTTTGACGTCTGCTTGAGATGCGCTTTAGAGGAGTATATGTTTAAACAACAATCTATAGAGGAACGCAGCTTTCGACATGAAAGTCACAAGCAGCACACATTAACCCTTCTACAAAGGACAGCCTTGTTCCAATGTGATGCTTGCGACTGTAAGGATGATGACTTGTCCTATGCATGTACCACTTGTCCATTTTGGATTCACAAGAGTTGTGCTTCTGCTCCGAGTACCATGGAGTATTGTAGATTCGACGATCACCCTCTCCGCCTGGCCTTCAATCTTCCCAAACAATTTCGCACTTTTCCGCAACTCTGCAGCATCTGCGGTGACAAAGTGCACCATTACAAGTGGCTTTATTATTGTGCCAATTGCAGATTTTTTGCGCATATCAAATGTGCTACATCAACTGAGATAGAGTCATCTTTGATGTGAGTTTTATAACCACCACTATTTCTTTATTAAACATGAAAAAAATGTCGGTTTCTAGATAAAAATATGTAGTTTACCTAGACAAAACATTGGTGAATTATAAGGTATAAACCACAAAATGTTTTGTCTAGTTGCCTAGTACTATTCGTTGAACATGAATTTCGTGTGTTTAGTTTCTATTCCTTTGTTTCTATTACGGCCATTTTAACATTTGTAAACTTTTGATTTCAGATCTATTAAGAATGTTGAAGATGCTGAGAAAAATCATCTTGATGAGTCTAATATGGTACACTTCCCGTTGACTGATGCGATAGAGAAACAATTTATCAAGGCAATTAGTCTCACAGATGATACAGCTATAGCACCAGATTATATCGACCATTGGACTCATAAAGATCATCCACTAGTGCTTTCTGACCAACTCAAAAAGAGCAACACTATTGAGATGGCGAATCGAGATGATGATCAAATGCTATGTGACGGTTGTGTGAGACCTATATTAATTGATGATCAATTCTATGGTTGTGTTCAGTGTAATTTCTTTCTTCACAAATATTGTGCTGACTTGCCACCAAAGTTGCAACACGCATCACACCCAGAACACGAGCTCGTTAGACATAAATACACTAAACCTATCTATTACATCGAGTGCAATAAATGCGGATTCGTAGGCAATGGGATTTTCTTTTATTGTAAGTCCTGCAAATTCTACCTTGATCTCAGGTGTGCTTCGCTACCAGATACAATTAAACATGAAGGTCACAAGCACCCTCTTAGTCAACTCGAAGTACCAAGTCGTAGTGTTTGCAAGGGATGCGAATACAAATTTTCTGAGACGGACGCCTTTGCATGTAAAGTTTGTGATTTCCTGCTAGCGAAATCATGTACTTTTATGCCAAGTATGGTTAGGCACAGATGGGATCCTCACCCAATTCCATTACTCTATCCTCCGGTCAAAAATCATCCAGATGAATTCTATTGTGAAAAATGCGAAGAGGAAATAAACCCAAACTATTGGCTCTATCATTGTCATACTTGTGATCAGTCCTTTCATCCTACATGCCTTTATCCATATTATGCTTACTCCAATATCAAATTTGGGACAGCCAATATTAATGTTGACGATCACCCACATAGACTCACATTTGTTGGTATGGAAAAGCATAAATTCTATTATCAAGAATGTCAGAGTTGTGGTGGTGATATTCCTGATGGTCACCCGGTCTATGCATGTGAATCATGTGGCTTTCAACGCTGTATTGAATGTGATCAATAATACGCTGTAGAGTTGTGGTGGTGATATTCCTGATGAGAGCAGATCCCCTTCCCCCCACTTAAATAATACGCTGTAGAGTTGTGGTGGTGATATTCCTGATGGTCACCCGGCATGTGATTTATGATAAATAATAACTACTACTATTTGCTTGTTACCACCACTATACTACTCCAATCCTTTGTGGTTGATAACTGTGTATTTCGGCCGACTCAACCGGTGGACTGCGTGATACTAGGTATCTCAAAAGTAACAATACCAATAGTATTTCTTAAAAACTTGTCATTCTTAATTAAAATTATTATTATTTAAAACTTCTTAAATACCATCAATACCAAAAAAATATTTTTTAAAATTAATTTCATTTTTTTAAATTATTATTTAAATTTTTATCTTTAATTTTAGTAGATAAAGATTATAATCTTCAAATCAAATGCATCTCTCAAAAGAAGTTGAGAAAGAAGATGACAGGCCACCTATCCTATTAATGACAACCCATAAATTTAATAATGATATAATCAATGTGTTTAAATAGTTCGAGAGCAGATCTCATGTTTTTATTTTTTCTGTTCTCTTTGTGTTCTTCACATAAATTTTGACACTTAATTTTATAATTAACATCAATTAAATATAAAATTAAATAAAAAATCAAATGTCAAAATTTAAATAGAGAACACAAGAGAAATAGAAAAAAATGAAAACATGAGATCTGCTCTCAAATAGTTCAAGGTTCTGTAACAGCCTAGGGAGGTCATTCTCCAAGACTTGGTCTACAGGTGTCAGCACGAAAGTGACTTCCACAATGAAAATATAGGAGATTTCCACGTCGAAGAATATTTCAAGGCACAATTTGACAAAGTTTGGTACCTGATATTTTTGTAATTATTAAAAATAAAGTCATCATGTAATAATTAAAAAATATTTCTTAAGGGCAATATATACTTATATTATACCAAATTTCACTTTTCTCATAATTTAACCCCTAAAATAATTGGACTTATAATTTTATCCATAAATTATTTAATTTCATACAATGTCTCCACCCAAATTCATTTTCCGACGAAAATTGACCGTATTTAGATATTGTTTAACTTCATTTTTTTAAGGGCAGATTTCTCTTTTCCATTATTCATATATATTACATATATATTATTAAAATACAAAACCAAAATAAAATTTTAAACATATATATTATTAAAATAGAAAACAAAAATTAAAATGATATTGTACTATGTAAAATAAAAATAAAAAATATAGACAAAACAATAGTAATTAAAAAGAAAAACTAAATGAAATTTAAAAAAATAACCACAAAAACATTGATTATTGTTTTTAAATTTTGAAATTAGTTATCATTATTATATAGTAAAAGACTAATTTATTTTATAATAAAAGTCTAATATCAAATTAAAAACAAAAAGCTTTCAATTATCCATTAAAGCTCCTTTATACATCAACAACACGATCTCAAATATTATTGTTCCATGGATTTAATCCCACAACCTCATACTTAAAATATGGGTTAAATACATTTTTCTTACTCTACTTCGACTTCAGGTTCTACAAATATATCATTTGATTTGAATTTTTTTACTAATAACTCATTGAACTATAATTTTTTTATAAAAATTGAAAATTTCCGTCTAAAAATGTTAAAAGGTAACGGAAAGTCTACATGGCAACGCTGACGTGGAATATAAGACTCACTGTGAATTTTTTTAATAATAATAATAAAATAACGTTAGTTTAAATTTTTTGATTTTCAAACTTGAATTCTCTTTTTTTAAATAACAAATAATTAAATTAATAAAACATATATTAATATATAATTTTTGCAAATTTATTTATATAAAATTAATGAATACTAATTTTTTTTTTTAATTTTTAAATATTTGAAGTTAACAAAATTATCTAATATATTTCATCATCTTCTCCGCCACAAATCCAAATATAAATTCATCATCTTCTTCATCACAAATCCAAATTCAAATCTAATTCATCATCTTCTTCACCACAAATTAATCCAAATATAATTCATCATAGTAATCAGAACTAGCCGAAATAGAAATCTAATTCATCATATTCTTCACCACAAATCCAAATAAAAAATAATTCGAAATCAAAAATCTAAAACTACTTCATCTTCTTCTTCTTCTTCACCACAACCGAGATCCAAAATTTAAAATAATTCAAAATCAAATCAACCCAGATCCGTAGTCGGAAATGTTGGCGAAATCCAAATCTACTTCATCTTCTTTACCACAACCCAAATCCGTCCATTTATGAGCGTGATTGCTTGAACACCAACCCGATTGCTTGAACACCATTGATGAACTCAATTGCTTTGAGGAGTGGGATTTTAGAATAATGATTTGAAGAGGGAGAGGCTTTTTTTTAATTAGGTCTATTCAGATCTAGATCTGAACAAATCCATATATGAACTTTTGATTTCCACCGATTTCTCCACTGATTGTTTTTCTCATCTATTTTGATCTTCTATTTTGAAGAAATGGGTTCTGGGCTCCTGTAATGATTCTCTGTTTTAAATAACACGATCCTTTGTAATTGCTTAACTATATAATCCTCTGTTTTAAAAAATATGAATTCATTAATTTTATATAAATATATTTGTAAAAATTACACATTAATATATTTTATTATTAATTACTTTAATTAATATATTTTATTTAATTACTTTTCTTATTTGTTAATATATTTTTAATTACATTACTTATTTGTTAATATATTTTTAATTACATTACTTATTTGTTAATATATTTAATATTTAATATTTATTTAATATAATTAATAATTATATTAGTTTTGAAAAATAAAATAAAATTAATTTTCAAAATTTTAGTTATATTTTGAAGTTTGAATTTATTTTTATAAATTTTAATTTTTAATTTGTGCTTATTATAAAATACTTATGAATAATGTTAAAGACATTACTCAAATTCAAAATTTACCCAAAATTTTCTTATTTTAATAATATATGTAATATATCTTAATACAATAACATGTCGACATTTATACATTATATTAC
This sequence comes from Panax quinquefolius, assembly GCA_020205615.1. Taxonomy (NCBI): domain Eukaryota; kingdom Viridiplantae; phylum Streptophyta; class Magnoliopsida; order Apiales; family Araliaceae; genus Panax; species Panax quinquefolius. The sequence continues at coordinate 12,773,161 of CM035158.1, forward strand.
TAATTTTAGTTTTATCTCGAAGAGAGGTTAATTAAATTAATGAATTTAATGAGTTATTTAAATTAAAAGAAAATTATATAATTATATGTAATTTATATAATTTATTTAAAATTGTAAAAATATTAATTGATTAAAATAAAATTTTAAAAAATAGAAGTAGGATTAATCTTAATGAGTTTTACATTAAGAAATAAGATTAATGATTTTTACATTAAGATAAAATCATTAAGATTAATCCTACTTCTATTTTTAAAATAAAATTTAAAATTCTTCAAAAACTAGACAGAATTTTAAAAACTAGACAAAATTTGACATGTAGGATTTTTATTTTGAATGCATTATTTTAAACTAGACAGAATTTTAAAAAATATTAATGGATTTTAGAAGAATGATTGTTTTTCTATCTAGGCATGCCACAAACACTTTAACAGAATTTGTAATGGTTTGTAAAAAAATTATAGTTCAGTAAGTCGAATGAAAAAAAATTCAGTTCAATAATTCATTTGTAAACCGAGGTCGAGTAGAATGGAGAAAAATGTATTTAACCCTTTAAAATATTGATCGTAAGACCACCCAAGCTTAACAAAAGCCTAGTTGCTTAGTTTTTCCATTAACGAATAAGTTATATATTTAATCAATTGATTCCTCCAATAGAAAAGTAATAGAATTTTAATCTTAAGATCAATTAAGAAAATAAAATAAAATATGCTAAAAAAGTTTTATAAAATAATGTCATTTAAACAAATTAAAAAGTTACAATGAGAAAAAGTTACAATTAGTTATTAAAAATTATGTTTATCAAAAAAGTTACAATTAGAAAAACTAATAAAAATTATTTACACAAATTAAAAAATTACACTTAGAAAAACTAATATAAATATTATTACAAATTAAATAATTACACTTAGAAAAACTAATAAAATTATTTAAACAATTTAAAAATTACTTAGAAAAACTAATGAAATTATTTAAAAATTAAATAATTACACTTAGAAAAACTAATAAAATTATTCAAACAAATTAAAACATTACACTTAGAAAACTAATTAAATTATTTAAACAAATTAAAAATTATACTTAGAAAACTATTAAATTATTTAAACAAATTAAAAATTTCTTAAAAAATAATAAATTATTTTTAAAATTTCAAAAAATTACTTAAAAAACTAATAAAATTATTTAGACAAATTAAATAATTACACTTAGAAAAACTAAGATCATCCAGACATTCTACGAGGAGGAAATAGACCCTAATTGTTGATTCTATTTTTGTCATGATTGTGATCATTCCTTTCATCCAATACCAAGTTTGGGGCTACCATGAAAATTGATGATCACCCACTCCATCCATGTGTAGCCCAATTAAAATAGGAGAGAATTAATATAAATTTTTATTTCATTTAATGTTGTAGAGCACTAGTAAAATAATAGCCCAATTTTTTATTTTTGCATTACCATAAAGTCGTTAACACAAGTCATTAAATCATATGAAATTTTGGATATATACTCCCCTATTTTTACATGAAAATTTGGTTGATTTGCTCTGGAAACTAGGGATTTGGATTTCAGCAGTTGGTCTTGGAGGAAATAGACCCTAATTACTGGTTCTATTTTTGTGGTGCTTGCAATCAATCATTTCATCTAAGTTACCTTCCTCAGTATTATGGTTTCGACTCTGTATGAAATGTTCTTTATTTCCGCCTACAATGAAACACAAATTGGATCCCCATTTCATTTTATTTAAAATGGAGAAGATTCTAGTCTCATTAAATTAGGATTCTCTCCATTTCAAATGAATTGGAGAGTTTCTATTTCATGGTCTAAATTTAAAATGTGTTAAAATGTGAAATCATGATGACAGGAGAGAGACGATAATGGGGAATATACAAAGAATGAATACTCTTCATTTCATTTGAAATGGAGAATATCCTAGTCCAGTCCCCCCGAATTAGGATTCTCTTCATTTCAAATGAATTGGAGAGTCCATTTCATGGTCTAGATTTAAAATGTTTTGAAATATGACATCATGATTACAAGAGAGAGAGAGAGAGAGAGAGAGATAATGATGGGAAATATACAAATTAATAATGGAGACTCTCCATTTCATTTGAAATGGAGAGGATCTTAGTCCCCCCGAATTAGGATTCTCTCCGTTTCAAATGAATTGGATAGTCTCCATTTCATAGTCTAAATTTAAAATGTTTTGGAATGTAACATCATGATGACAAGAGAGAGAGAGAGAGATGAGAGATGAATATATCTGAAAGAATGGAGACTTTCCATTTCATTTGAAAAATAGAGAATCCTAGTCCCCCCGAATTAGGATCGATCCTCTCTTTTCAAATGAATTTGAGAGTCTCCATTTCATGGTCTAGATTTAAAATATGTTGGAATGTGACATCATGATAACATGACAAAGAGAGTTGATGATGAAGAATATACAAATAATGGAGACTCTCCATTTCATTTGAAATGGAGAGAATCCTAGTCCCCCCGAATTAGGATCCTCTCCATTTCAAATGAATTGGAGAGTCTCCATTTCATGGTTTAAATTTAAAATGTGTTGGAATGTGACATCAGGAGAGAGAGAGAAAGATTATGATGGGAAATATACAAAGAATGAAGACTCTCCATGTCAATTAAATGGAGAGAGATGATGATGAGGAATATACAAATTAAAGAATGGAGACTCTCCATTTCATTTGAAATAGAGAGGATCCTAGTCCTCCCCAAATTAGGATCCTCTCAATTTCAAATGAATTAGAGAGTCTCCATTTTATGGTTTTGATTTAAAATGTGTTAAAATGAGACATCGTGATGACAGGGGAGAGAGAGAGAGAGATGATAATGGAAAATATACAAATAATGGAGAATATCCATTTTATTTAAAATGGAGAAGATCCTAGTCCCCCCGAATTAGGATCCTCTCCATTTCAAATGAATTAGGGAGTCTCCATTTCATGGTCTAGATTTAAAATGTGTTGGAATGTGACATCATGATGAAAGAAGAAAGAGAGAGAGATGAAGATGAGGAAAATATAAAGCGACTCTCCATTTCATTTGAAATGGAGAGGATCGTAGTCCCCCCGAATTAGGATCCTCTCCATTTCAAATGAATTAGAGAGTCTTCATTTAATTGTCTAGATTTAAAATATGTTAAAATGTGACATCATTAAAGATAAGAGAGAGAGAGAGAGAGAGATGATGATCAGGAATATACAAAGAATGGATACTCCCCATTTCATTTGAAATAGAAAGGATCCAAGTCTCCCTGAATTAGGATCCTCTCCATTTCAAATGAATTGGAGTGTCTCCATTTCATGGTCTAGATTTAAACATTTTTAGAATATGACATGATGATGAGAAGAGAGAGAGAGAGATGATGGTGAGAAATATACAAATAATAGAGACTCCGTTTTATTTGAAATAGAGAGGATCCTAGTCTCCCGAATTAGCATCCTCTCCATTTCAAATGAATTAGAGAGTCTCCATTTCAAATGAATTAGAGAGTCTCCATTTTATGGTCTATATTTAAAATATATTGGAATGTGACATCGTGATGACAGGAGAGAGAGAGAGAGAGAGAGAGAGAGAGAGAGAGAAAGGTGATGATGGGGAATATACAAAGAATGAAGATTCTCCATTTCATTTGAAATGGAGATGATTCTAGTTTCCCTGAATTAGAATCCTCTCTATTTAAAATGAATTAGAGAGTCTCCACTTCATGGTCTAGATTTAAAATGTGTTAGAATGTGACATCATGATGATAGGAGAGAGAGAGATGATGATGATGAGGAATATACAAATTAAAGAATGGATACTCTCCATTTCATTTAAAATAGAGAGGATCCTAGTCCTCCCGAATTAGGATCCTCTCCATTTCAAATGAATTGAAGAGTCTCCATTTCATGGTCTAGATTTAAAATGTATTGGAATGTGACATCATGATAACAGTAGATAGAGAGATGATGATGATGGGGAATATAAAAAGAATGGAAACTCTCCATTTCAATTGAAATGGAGAGTATCCTAGTCCACTCACCTCATAATTTTACTAGATCGTATACCACTTGGCTTTGATTACATTATGCAGAATTAATTCCATGTATTACCCTTTATTCTATTCTGGGATATGTAGAGACATTTTGGGATTCAATATAATTTATGTTTTTTGTATTTATGGATAATTTAAATATTTGATTTATTTTTATTTATTAATTTGTAGTCAGGTAGGTTTAATTATGTGGGCCCGTTTATGTTTTAGGCTTACTTTTTAAGTTTATTAGATTTTTTGTATTTTTAGGCTTTAGGTAGGTTAAATAGTCTCTTAGGGTTGTTAGTATGGAACAACACCTCTTATTATTTCTGATTTCATAAACATTGTGACTGCTTATAGTCAATTTATCCAATTTTGTGAATTAATATGACTGCAATATTACAAAAATTCAATTCATGTGATTGTTTCTATTCTCTTTTCTATCTTCCGCTGTGTTAGATTGGCTTCAGAGGCTGGGAGTTATCCCTTAACTCAGCTGATTCCCCGTGATGGCACAAACCCACGGGAAAATAAGTCGAATTTAATCTCGTCGGCTTTCTTCTATATCAGGTTTTTACACTTGACATACGAGCATCTTATATTTCTGTTTGGATTATCAATATATTCTATTGCTTTGTTCAAAAATTTATATATTGTGACAACCCGATATTTTCTATATAAATAAATCATAAATTTTGCGTATAATTTTTTTTTTATTTTTATTAAAATAAATATGGGTGATATGTGCCAAGGTAATGCGTATTTATATTTATATGTGTGATAAATAAAATTTATTTATTACATTAATAATTGCAAATAAATTTATTTTAGAAATATTGATTATTATAAATTATATTCTTATAATAATTAATTTTATATTAGAAATGTTTTATTAATTATTTTCCATAAAATATAAGTATATATTATTTAAATAATATATGAAATGATTTTAGAATAATTATAATAATTATTTTATTATATGAAGTCTCATTAAGGTTATTAAGTTAATTATTTTAACTAAATTAATAAGGTTAATTACGACAGAAAAATCAGATATGGAATCCAAACCCTAATTCTTGGTTTTGATCAAGGAATGATAATAATATTATAATATTATAATATTTTGATTTTTCAGTGCTATAAATATGTACTGTATGTACATACTGTTGATGGTTGGTCAATTATGGTGTATATTGACCAAACCCTAGCATTAATTGGTTTAACCCTATTTTTTTTAATTTAAATGGGAAATTTAAGACTGTTATATAACTGTGTTATATGAATTACGTTATGTGTTACTGTGATTAATAATATGTATGATAGATTTTAATTGCCAATTAAGGTAAACCTAATTAGTAATTTAAAACCCTAATACCAGAACCCTAATCTAATTATTAGAAACCCTAATTGTGTATTAGTAACCCTAATTATCATAATCCTAAATCCTAATTGCTATATTAGCAAAGTTAATTATGATTAGTGATACTAAACCCTAATGTTCCTGTATAACTTTATTATTAACCTAATCTAATTACAAAACCTTAATTTTATTATTTTAGAAACTAAAATTTGTATTTTATACAAACCCTAATTGGTTAATTCTATAAATGCTTTATGCTAAACCTTAGGGTTAAACCCTAAGGGTCAACCCCTAAGGGTTTATAAAGATTATATTTTTGCCATTAAAATGATTTATCAATTGACCATTTTGCCCCTAGTGCATTATTTTGGCTAAATAATAGGTTTTGACATTTAGGGGAAGTTGGTGACCAAACCCAACAACCCCACATGCTCATATTTGACAACATTTAGCTCTTTTATCAGCCAATTCATGCACTACAACCCATTATATATAGATTGGAGAGAGAAATAATGCATTTTGTTCACTAAAATTTTGCCAACTCTCATCCTTGAGCCTCTCTCTCTAAAACCAACGAAAATCTCTAGCATTTCATTCCCATTTTCAAGCCCCACTATTAATCATAACATATCAGGAGCCAAAAATCAAAAAATCATTCTTAGAAAGGTATAAACCTTAGCCATAAATTTTGTCCAATGATCTGTTGTTAGATGTTAGTTTTTAATGTTAGAATATGTTTGTTTTAGTGTCTAATGATGATCTGTGTGACGCCCCCAAAATAGGTCCACACGACCCATCCCGAGTCGCCAGATATCACTCTATAAAAATCAAATACAAACTTCATTTATACAACTGTTAAACTGTCGTGCAGAGTACGACAACAGATAAGCTGTGAGTTTCAATACAAAATTTATGTAACTCTCATGGTACCTCGACCACAACACCTTACAAAGGTACGTTACATAAAAGTACAGTCAATAACTATTTTAGAAATTAAAATCTTTGGGAAGTGCTAAAGAAAACCTTCGTACATGGGGGGCCATGAATTTAAGTTATGATAGATATCATATGCCCAGAGAATTATCCTTGGTTGATCCAATAGACCCCAAAGAAAAACGAGAAGATTACTATCATGTTCTTTCCAATGATGAGTCTTCTCTTGACATATAATTATCTCAGTTGTCTCCAAGTGAGAATTATATTTCAAATATACTCCAAGATCATATAGGTAGTGCTCGTAGATATACTCAGCAAGTGGATGTGCACAACCCTGTCTTATGATAACACGAGATTGTATGTCATTAGACATTTTGTATGATAGTGGCAAAACACCCTTTCAAAGTTGGGTTCTCATCAACCTATTGTTGTTCACCAAAATCAATTATCAAGTGACGTATAAAATACGACACGCACATCTTAGGTCCTCAATGCAAATATATATCAGTATGTCATGCCGCTTTTATAATGTATTGAGAAACTTCAATAGTCTCTACCATCTCACTATTTCCTACTGTTATCCTCGAGCCGACCCGCCACTCTCTTATTACACGAAAGGAATTATGAAGCAAAAGGGTGAGAACAACTAGCCCAGTAAAGAATATCATGACTAAAGATAATTAAATTATCAATAGCATTCATTAGTAATAAATCAAAGATTTAGAACATATGGTAGATGATAAAACTTTTCAACCATAGTTGCAGCGGAACGAGAAATCCATTAAAAGAGTCAAATAGACCATCAGGTCTATTATCTTCTCCAAGTTAAAAGTCCACCAATAATGTTTTATCCTTGTAACATCAATCAACAATTCCTGTCCACAATCATATGAATAACTCATAATCATAATTGTGATTTGAATTCCTTTTCGCACTTAGGACAAAGATAATTTTCATCACCTATCTTCACCTGAAACATCAAAAATTATGGTTATACCAAATCACAATTTCTGCTCATAATCATACTAATAAATTCATCTTTGACTACACCAAAAGATATACATATCTGATATAACCAAGAATCAACAGCTTCATCTTTGCACTACAGCGAAGATATACAACTCAGAAACCAATAATGCCGAGACTCGACTTAATAAGTATCATCGAACACCACGAATTATCCATGCACTACGTGCCAAGAATATTCGTGTTTTTTAATTACTGATCATGATTATACTTAGAATAATCCCTCAATCATAATCATACCAAGTCCATCTATGCACTACGGGCCAAAGATGACTTTTACCACATCATTTGTAACATTACTACCATGATTATACTTGAATAATCCTCGGTCATAATCATACCAAGTCCATCTATGCACGTAAGCCACGTATGACTTTCAACACAATATAAGCGTGAGGATCATGACAATGATATAAAGAATCAATCAAATGAGATAAAGGATAAATATTAAACATTTATAATATAATTTATCCAAGGTTCAAGAATATCCCAATGTTATCAATCACTTAATAATCTCATAATCTATCATTAATGTTATAACAATATTTTAATCACTTCTTAAACTTATAAACAATTTATTTCAATTGTTTACACTTTACCACATAATGCATTTAATCATTCAAAATGCCATACTCATAAGATATCATCACCAATGATCAAATCCTCATCAAAAATATGCATATACCTATATAGGATTCCCAAGCCATAAAATCCTATTTTCCAATTTTGTTACTTCACATAACATATTTAACTCATATGTTCAGAATTCAAACCATTTTCATGAAAATACCAAATCAGATCCAAAAATATTTCTTTTCTGGGATTTAGCAGAATATAGTCCCATAATGAACATATATTTTTTTCGGAATTTTTAAAATTCATTTACTATTTTTCAAAAATCAATTTCTAATTAATTTCTTAAGAAATTAGCTACCTCAAGTTTAACTACAGAAATTCCCAAATCTTGGCAGGATCTTACACATGTTAACGTGAGCTTCCAGTTTAAATTTTATGATCATCGGAGTTATAGAACTCCGGTTATAGCGTTTTTCGTCTAGAAAAACTTAAATATTGAAATGGTTGTAACTTGCTCATTTTAAGTCAGAATGAGCTCATTTTTGGACAAGAGGTACTTTATACCATATACTTTCATGCCCCAAAAGGCCAGAAATTTTCTCACAAATTAAGTGGCTGAAACAGCCCTTTTAAATTTATGGGCAGTAGCTTTTTTGTAAATTGCAGCTTTGGACTCCTTTGCTAAAATCAGTCCACACGAAAATCTACAACACCTTTTCCAGTGATTCCACTTGGATAAGTTACAAAACTCATAGACCAAACTCTAGAACTTGACCTCACTCAAAAATTCAAAATATAATAGGAGATATAGTCAATTGAATTTCATGTTCCGTTTTCACCAAAATCTGATTTTCAACCCTTTGTGATTTCTAAGAAACTTTCATGTTTTCACATAATAACCAACATAAATCATCATAACACTTACTAATACTTCATATACCCTTGATTTTCATCAGTCCAATGCTTTTATTATGACTCTCATCATAATCAACATAACCAGATCATTTCACAATTTAATAAGGAATGAATACAAAGGATCATTCACCATGCATGTGGTAATCCACATAGACAGGTTATTCCAACAGAATAATAAAGAATGGAAATAGGTCCGACATAAACTCACAAACAGGATATTCCGACAGAATATTAAAGAATGGAATAACAACAGAAATCACCAGGTATATGGTAATCCACATATACAGGTTATTCCAACAGAATAATAAAGAATGGAATAACAACAGACATCACCAGGTATATGGTAATCCACGTATACAGGTTATTCCAACAGAATAATAAATGGAACCAGGTTAGGCGAAATTCGCACCGACAGGATATTCCGACAGAATAATAAAGAACGAAATAATAGAAGAATTTCACCATGTATGCAGATTTAAGATAAACAAAGTTATTCCAACATAATAATATAGAATGGAATAACGAGAGGATTTCACCAAGTATAGGGTATGTCACAGATGTCAAAGTTATGTATAAGGTATGCCACAGATACAAAAGTTATTTCAATGTAATAATAAAGAATGAAATAACAGAAGTTCTCTTTATGAATAAGAAAGAATAACACCCATTACGAGTACAATAAATAATATCCCTTACCTAATAAAGAAACTGGATATAGAAGTAATGAAGTAGCAAAATACTCTTCTTCTTTTTCTCTATAAATTTTCTCTCTATAGCTTCTCTCTATAATTTCTCTCTCTAGAGTTTCAGTGAATTCGTAAGAAATAATGAAGAAATGAGCTTCTATTTATAGAAAAACTGAGAGTGGCTCTTGGTCTTAACGAAGGGTCAAAATGACTCTTGGTAATATTGAAGAGACAACTACTATTTGCGAAGGGGCAATTAACCCTTGGAACACCGAAGAGGCAAGTAACTCTTGGTAATATTGAAGAGATAACTACTATTTGCGAAGGGGCAATTAACCCTTGGAACACCGAAAGGGCAAGTTACTATTAAAACTTTAAATCAACGATCCATATTGATTTACTATTATAATTTCAACCAACGGTCTGAAAAATTAGCACATCTCCTCATGGAATAATATTGTACCCAAAAATGATTTAGACTGAAAATAAATATATTGTTCGGGTGAATAGTACCCCGTGAATAGTACTCATGAATAGTAATTCATGCATAGTAATTCATGAATAGTAACTCGTGAATAGTAACTCATGAATAGTAACTCATGAATAGTAACTCGTGAATAGTACTCCGACACGAAAAGTGCCCTGAATACCCGATTAAACAATATAACCTTCAGACATCAATTATTATCGAAATAAATGTCAATTTCCACTAACACAAATAATTTTAACACAATGGAACTATCAAATTCATCTTTAATCAACTCGAACTTATCCATCATTAATATCATAATTCACAATATTTAACAACCAGATCGTTCCCAGGAAAGAGGGAGCTTTCCAATAAGGATTTCTCCCTATTGGCGGGCAATTAGGTGACCAAACCTCTCATTGACAGAACTTTTAGACATTGTAAATATTGCAATTTAATAATATGAATAACTTTGTCGACTCAATTATTGATTTAATAATATAACATATTATGCAAAATGATCTTCGTGACAATAATTGAATCAATAATATGAGAGATATGATGCAGCAATTACTGTAGCAATAATTGAGTATAACTAGGTGACTTCTCAAATAAGCATCAATAATCAATACCGTGCGCTACTATGCAACCACGCGTATTTTACCACCGATTATTTTATAACAACTTGCTTACTTTGCAAAATTTTCACATATCACTCTTAACTTTAACCTTTATCAATTTAACCATTTACTAAATAGAATAATTATAAGAAAATTGAATACTTTTATTTCATAAAATTCGGGGTCTCACAATCTGGGTGGCTAGATGTTGAATCCATAACATCTAGAGGCTCGGATTTGAAGATTTCAAAAATCTGGGAATTTTATTTTTTAGTGGTCCGACGACGAATGTCGTCGAGCCTATAAATCTTTTTCTGTTTATGATTTCTATTGTTTATAAGTTGTTATTGGTAGCCTGTAATGTGGTCTTTAATATGCAAAAAGAATCAAGGTCATTTGATGTATAGAATGGAAGGTATTAATTCAAATCAATCCGGTTGACCCAAGATAATCGGAAGCATCCTCGGCGCATCGAGAACTTGCCAGTTAATCCGACAAAGAAGTTCAAAGGCACATATCTTGCTTGTTGTTAATTGTTTGTTGTTTTTGTTGCATCTAGATTATAGTCTGGTATATGAACTCTAATTTTATGCCTTAAAATCTCCTTAAAAGTATACGAATCGAAGGTGGTGGATGGTCAAAGTAGACCATCCAGTCATGTTTTCGATTTCTGGAAAATTTCCAGAAATTTTTATGGCTTATTTCTGACATGGTTTGACCGAGATGGATCTGGCCTTTCTGTTGTTTTTTTAGTGATGTTTTGTGATGAATCTATAGTGTTACATGTTGTCTACAAGCTAGAACCCTTAGATCACTTAAACATCACACAAATCATAAGTCGTGGAAGCCCAAAGTAGGGCAGTCGAACTGTTCTTCATTTCTGGGCAAACCTAGAAATGAAGAACAGCTCTGACAGCCACTTTGAAGGCTTTGATCTTATTGGTTTTATGTTGTTTGCCCGTGATTGTTGTTAGAACATGCAGTCTTACATTAGAACTACAAGATCTAACCAACAACATGTCCAAAAACATCATGATCTGATCCATGTGTTGAGTCAAAGTAGCGAGAACGAATCGCCTCATTAATGTTCTCGGTTTAGGAAGAACACTTATAGCGGCGATTACTGTCACTATACTATAGTGATCTTTAATGACAGATTTTGCATAAAATTAATTATTTCTATTCAATAAATAGAAAAAAAAATTAGTTTTTAATTATTAAAAATACAAATTAAATTAGTAAGAATTATTTTAATGTCCTAAAATTATATTTTAATTATTTTGAATATATTTCATAAATATTTAATATTTTTGGAATATTAAAAGTATTTAATTTATTTAATTATAATATTAAATAAATTATTTAAAAATGATTTTAATAAATGAAAAATCATTTAAAATTATATTATGGTAAGAAGAAAATATTTTAAGTTATTTTCTATGACTTTTTAATATTTTGTGGTAAATTTTTTTATTTAATTATTATTAATGATATTAAAGTTATTTAATAATTATATTAAATAATTTAGTTTAAAAATGATTTTATTATTTTAAAAATCATTTTATATAAAAATAAAGTGTTTAAAGATATTTTAAGTTATAAAATATAACTTTTAATATTTAAAGGATAATTTCATTAATAATTTAATATTAATGATATTAAATTTATTTAATAATTATATTAAATAAATGGTTTAGAAATGGTTTTATTAATTTAAAAATCATTTGTAAAGGGTAGAAATGAATTAAAAATATTTGAAGTTATATTTAATGACTTTTAATATTTAGATAAATAGTACATTAATATATTAATATTAATGGTAATTATTTAAAAATGATTTTAAATGTTTTAAAAATCATTTAAGGGTAATATAAATATTTTAAAATATTTTGAGTTATTATACATAACTTTAATATTTTGGCAATGGATTCATTAATAGATTAATATTAATTGAATATTAATGATATTAGAATTGTTTAATATTTAAATCAGTTAATTGTGATTCCGGTGTTTGAAAATTATTGGTAAATTATAATAAATGTTTTAAAAATTATATTAAGTCATTTAAAAATAATATGACTGATATTTACGGATGTTGAACTTCGGGATAGAGTCTTAGACTCGATAAATACCCGATAAAGTTGTCGGTAGACCGACATATTTCAGAAATTGATCTGGACTTAGATAAAATGATTTGATAAATGTTTATTTGTGATTCAATGGTTGTTAAACATATGTGACAATGTGATTAGGTTATGTGTTGACTGTGAATAGCGGTACTATGTGTTATAGTATGTTATTCTAATCGAACGAATGATCTATTTAATGACAGGGCTTGATATAAAAGATAAATCTAAGCTGTGTAAGCAGCAGACAAGGCAAGTATCTAACCCTTTGTGTGAGACCCCAGATTTTATGAATAAATATTTAATTATCTCGAAATATTTTTTTTAAATTTGAGATAATGTTATAGTTGTGGATAATATTTACAAATTTTGCAAAGTATGCAAGTTGTCATATTATATTCGATTGGTCGGGAAATATTCTTTTTTTCAGAGAATATCCGTACAACGGTACAATCATTGGTGGACCCCACAACTGAATTATTATCGGATTGAGAAAACGATAAAAATATTTTATTGAAAATAACGGAGGAAGTTTTACCATTAATACTGTTGAACTACTCGGTAGTAAAAGTACAGTAATACGCGTGGTTGCATAGTAGCACACGGTATTGATTATTGATGTTTATGTGAGAAGTCACTCAATTTTGTTCAATTATTACTACAATAGTTCTTTGCAAGTATCTCACATTATTTGATTCAATTATTGTTGATTTATAAGTTTTGTTTTATTAGTATTATTAACGTAATAAAAGCGAAAAGCATCTTTTATATAAAATGAATACTTTTATAAAGTTATTCGTTTTATTAGGCTAATAGTAAAATCTTTTAATATATAAAATGAATACTTTTATAAAGTTATTCGTTTTATTTGATAATAATTAGATTATATTATATTTTATTATGCGTAGTGTTGCATAGTGATTTTCATAGTAAAATCTTTTTTATAAAGTTTTTCGTTTTATTAGATTATAAATAGAATATATTATATTTTATTTAAAAGATTTTTCTTTAATTATGGACCGTCGATTAAAATAAATCAATGCGACCGTTCATGAATTGAATTAATTCTTATGCAATCCATTCTTCTATAAATAGAAGCTCATTCCTTCATTATTTTCTTACGATTCAATTGAAACTCTGAGAGAGAAATTATAGAGAGAAAGAAAAAGTATTCTCGCTTCTTTACTATTCTGATATCAAAGATTCTTTTACGGTAAGGAATATTATTTGTTGTAATTCGTAAGAGGTATTATTTCTTTCTTATTCATGGAGAGAACTTCACATTATTCCATTCTTTATTATTCTATTGGAATAACTTTGTATCTGCGAATACCCTATACTTGGTGACATTCTTACATTATTTAAGTCTTTATTATTACATTGGAATATCCATGCATCATGTTTTACAATCGGACTGGTTCCGCTTTATTATTCTTAGAATATCATGTCTGTATTTTACACCTACCTAGTTCCATCTTTATTATTCTGTCTTGATTATTCTGTTGGAATATTCTATCTGTGTGTTTTACACCGGACCTGGTTCCGTTTTTATTATTTTGTCTTTATTATTCTGATAGAATAACCTGTCTATGCGAAGTACCGCATGCATGGTGATTTCTATTGTTATTCCATTCTTTATTATTCTATTAGAATATCCCGCTTGATTGTGTTATGCCCGACTTTGGTTCCGTTATTTATTATTCATTGGAATAACTTTCTACATCATGCAAAATACCGTATGCATGGTGATTTCTTTTGTTATTCCATTCGTTATTATACTCGGTTGATTAAAGTTTTGACTTCTATACTCCATGAAATTAATGGAATATCCTTGATATTTAAGCTTCATCCAAAGATCTTTTATGGAAATATTCTTCCGAGCATTCTTGAATTTTACTCTACGTAAGTATTATGTTGACAATTTAGGCGTTATTGGTTCTTGGATAAATTAATTCGTGAACTTGTTTTATTGAATTCTTATATCATTGTCATCATCCTCATGTTTATATTATGTTGAAAGTCATCTCGTATTCAGTGGTGCATAGATGGACTTGGTATGATTATGACTGAGGATTATTCGGTATAATCATAACCGTAATGTTACAAATGATGTGGAAAAAGTCCTCATTGGCCCGTAGTGCATTGATGGGCGCTTTTGGTATGATTATGGCTATGGATTTTCGTCGGCCAAGGGAGCAAAGATGAATTGTTTTATGGCATGATCGGGATAGTTGATGAAAACACGATTATCTTTGGCCCGTAGTGCATGGATAATTCGTGGTCGTGATACTAAAGAATATCCTTGGCCTGTAGTGCAGGGATGATTTAATGATGTGGATTATTTATTGAGCTGAGTCTCAGCGATAAAATGATGAAAAAACTTTTTAAATCATTAAAGATAGTAGATTTTATTCTCTACTTGACTCTTTTAATGGATTGCTTGTTCCGCTGCAGTTAAACTTGATGTCTATTGTATTTTATCAGTTTAACATTGTTGAAGACTAATGATAATTTATTCTGCATTATCTTAGTCCTAATATTTCTTATTGGGCTAGTTGACCCTTTCTTTCACTATTCTCTTCAGGAAATGAGAACGTTGCCGGGACTAGTCGGGGAATGGAGTGACGGTCCAGATGATAGCATTAGTAGTCCTCACTATTCTGTTAAATAGTGTGACAATAAATGTAATGAGGACTTATTCTGAGAGTGGATATTGTCTAGAAGAAAATATTTGTATTAAAACTCATAGCTCTCTTGTTGTATATTAAAGATTGTATTTGAATTTTATACCATGTATTTGGCGACTCAAGATGGGTGATGTATACCTATTTTGGGGGCATCACACTTTGCATTTACTTTATGCAACGGACATGCTTAAGATAATATCTGAACTGTTCATTTCAATTGTTCAAATATTTTAACCTTTGAATATACTTATGCAATGATTCTGTATAAGTAAGTTGTTAAATTATAATTGTTGTACAAGTTCCTTTATTCTGTTATTGTTGATCAAGATATATATTCTATTCGTTAATTTCTAAAACATGGTTATGCAAGTGTCCTCACTTGGATAATCATTATATTTTATCACATGTTGATACATACTTATCGGTGTCTAGTATGTATATGTTGAATTAAAAGCCGTCTAAGCTATTTGATCTGGCTAGACATAAATTTAAAATTGTTGTTGAACAAGATAAAACTTTACTGTTATCCAACCGAATTGTTTTGGTTCGGATTCTAGACTATTATGAACATCCCAAATATGGGAAATATTTATACGCTAAGGCGGACAAAGGATGAATGATAATATCGTTCTTGTAATGTAGTATTGATCAATCTGAGGCATAGCATAATTTGATCACACCCGTGCGTAAGTTAGTTACGATTTCTGAGATGAAGTTCTGCTTAAACCTTTTCGAAAATAGAAAACAATGTTCATAGTCTGTCGATTGATCCTCATTTATAGTCAATACGTAGTTTCAAAAATTTGAAATCAAAAGGATATGTTGTTTATTATTGGTTCAGGTTACTTCACATCTGTTGATTCGTTGTAGAAGTATCATGAAAAGAAAATATTTTATTCATTCAGTTAACTATTATTGTTGTTATAACTTGCTGGGCACACAAATGCTCATCCTTGCTTAATTTAAATGTTTTCAGCTAAGTGTGAACAACCTGAAGGCTCTGCCAAGAACAAGGGAAAAAGGAAGATTGATGAATGAATGTTTAAGTTGTCCTATGTAATAGTCTGACTTTATGATAAGGATGATAAATATTATTATTATCATGTAACGAATGTTTAAAGGTTTCATACTTGGGAACTAAACTCTGATAATATGTAAATTAATTTTGATAATATGTATTATTGTTATTATTATTAGTATTATTCCGCTCATAGAAATGGTATCGTGAAGCACCGAGTTCGGGTTTCAAGTACCTAATTTTGGGGGCGTCACATATACCCCATCACGATAAGCTGAGACTAATCCCCTCCCATCAATGGGTATCCTACGGTGCATCCAACTCCAGTCGGCTGACATCTTGAACTGAAAAAAAGACACATTCAGAACATGGATATTCATGTATGTGGTCCATGCATGAATAATATTATCCTAGTATCTCCACTCTATTTGGGTTAGGCTTTTATCCCGTTCTTGGATGCGTCTCCTCACCAGTTCCAATCTTGAGCACATTTATTTTGTTTTAAGAAAATTTTAGCAGCACCTCCCCCATGGTCTCCAAGTGCACGAAATAGACCAAGGAAACTTAGTCTAAGTATGCACTCGGAGAACATGCATGTAGAGATACCAACTGGAAAATTCTCAAAATAGTATCGTTTCACAAGAATATTTTTCTTAACATTCTTGTTAAATTTTAATCTTTTCATGTCAGAGTACTATTTATGAGTACTATTCATACATACGGCACTATTCATACGTACGATACTATTCATGGGGTACTATTCACTCGGGTACTATTCACCTGGGGTACTATTCACGATAAAAATTGATTTCTTTTCTGTCCAAATTATTTTTGATACATGAATATTATTCTTGAATTTTACTCCACAAAGTAGTTATCATGTTGACAATTTGAACATTCTTGAACTTTGGATAAATTAAATTATAAATCTTTATTATTTATCCTTGATCTCACTGGATTGAATTCTTATATCATTGTCATCATATCATCCTCATGCTTATATTGTGATAAATGTAAGACCCCAACTTTTATGAATAAAAATGAATTTTCTATAAAATATCATTTTTGAATATTATGGAATAATTTGATATAATGTTATAGTTGTGGGTAGTATTTATAAATTTTTCAAAGTACGCAAGTTGTTATATAATATTCGATTGGTCGGGGAATATTCGTTTTAACAGAAATATTAAATGCAACAAAGCACAATCATTAGTGGACCCCACAACAAAATTATTATCGGATTAAGAAAATGACAAAATATTTTATTGAAAATAACGGCGGAAGTTTTACCGTTGATCTTTGTTGAACTACTTTCGGTAGTAAAGAAATGCGATGTCTGCATGGTTGCATAGTAGCACACGGTATTGATTATTAATGCTTATGTGAGAAGTCACTTAGTGGTGTTCAATTATTGTCGATATTTTATATATTATTAAATCAATAATTGAAATGACAGAGTTATTAATATTATAAATTGCAATATTAACGATGTCTGAAGTTCACCAAGGACGAGTTTGGTCACCTAATCAAGCGCCATGATAGGAGAAATCCTTATTGAAAGCCCCTCTTTCCTGGGAACGACCTGGTCGATTAATATTGTGAATTACAATAATGATGATAAATGTTGTTAAAAATATTGAGAGGATTTTTTTTTTATGAAGTAGTTGTTGTAAATTTTTCTTATTATTTGGATTTCCATTTACCTATTTTTTTAAATAATTGATAGAAAATTATTTAATATAAAATAGGTGGGGGCCCACTGTGGGGCCCATATGTTGAAAATGGGTTTGTCAAGGGTAGGTTTTTCAAAGTGATTCACGTGGAAGATTTTCCAAAAGTCATGTATAGATATGTTATATATATATACATTATTATTATATATATATATATATATATAAATATATATAATATATATATATATATATATATATAATCTTAATGATTTTGGGGTGGGGAAATGGGAACACGGGGGGTCATTTTTTTTTATTTTATATGTATATATATATATATTATAATAAGTTTTGTTTTATATAAAAAATAGAATATATTATATTTTATTGTAAACCAATCGGGACCGTCCGTTAAAAGTAAATTAATCTGGACCGTTCATGGGTTGGTTACTATTCATTCCATTCTTCTATAAATAGAAGCTCATTCTTTCATTATTTCTTACGAATTCATTGAGACTCTAGATAGAGAAACTATAGAGAGAAAGAAGAAAAGTATTCTGCTACTTAACTACTTCTTTATTTCAGTTCTTCTTTAAACGGTAAGGGATATTATTCTTTTGTATTCAAGAAGAGACCTTCTGTTATTCCATTTCTTTATTGTTCTGTTGGAATAACCTGTATACGCTGGCTACCCTATACTTGGTGACATTCTTCTATTATTCTGTTATTCTTATTCTGTTGGAATATCCTGTCTGTGTGTTTTACACCGAACCTGGTTCCGTCTTTATTATTATTCTGTTAGAATATCATGTCTTTGTGTTTTACACCGGACCTGGTTCCGTCTTTATTATTATTTTGTTGGAATATCCTGTCTGTGTGTTTTACACCGGACCTGGTTCCATTACTTATTATTCTGTTGGAACATCCTGTCTTGTCGGTGTGAATCTCACCTGACCTGGTTCCGTTATTATTATTCTATTGGAATAACCTGTCTATGCGAAGTACCGCATGCATGGTGATTTCTTTTGTTATTCCATTCGTTATTATACTCAGTTGGTTAAAATTTTGACTTCTATACTCCATGAAATTAGTGGAATATCCTTGATATTTGCGCTTCATCCAATATTCTTCATGGAAATATTCTTCTGAGCCTTCTTGAATTTTACTCTACAAAGCAGTATCATGTTGACAATTTGGACGTTATTAGTTCCTGAATAACTTAATTCTTGAACTTGTTTTATTGAATTCTTATATCATTGTCATCATCCTCATGTTTATATATATATATATATATATATTTTTAAAAGTCATCTATGGCCTGTAGAGCATGGATGGACTTGGTATGATTATGACCAGGGATTATTCGGTGTAATCATGACCGTAATTTAACAAGTGATGTGGTAAAAGTCCTCATTGGCCCAGAGTGCATTGATGGGCGAGTTGTTGGCATGATCATGACCATTGATGAATACACAAATATCCTTAGCACAGAGTGCATGGAATTAAGTGGTCGCGACTCTAATGAATATCCTCGTGGCCGTAGTGCGGGGGATGATGTGGATTATTTATTAAAAGAGTCTCTCGATAAAAGTGATGAAAAACTTTTTAAATCATAAAAGATAGTAGATTCTATTCTCTACTTGACTCTTTTAATGGATTGCTTGATCCACTGCAGTTAAACTTGATGTCTATTGTATTTTATCAGTTTAACATTGTTGGACGCTAATGATAATTTATTTTTCATTAACTTAGTCATAATATTTCTTCTTTGGGCTAGTTGAGCTCACCATTTCTTTCAATTTGTTCTCTTCGGAAAAAGAAGAAACGAGTTTGAGACGAGTCGAGGAACGGAGTGATGTTCGGATGATAGTGTTAGCTAGCTAGTAGTCCTCACTATTCTCATTAAATGATGTGACAATAAATGTATTGAGGACTTATTCTGAGAGTGGATATTGTCTAGAAGGCAATATTTGTATTAAAACTCACAGCATGTATTTTGTCGTACTTTACACGACTGTTGTATAATTAAGTTGTATTTGAATTTTGTACCATGTATTGGCGACTCAAGATGGGTGATGTATACCTATTTTGGGGGCGTCACAATAAATATCATATTTGGCTCGTAGTGCATAGATGGACTATTGATTGGTATAATTATGACCAGAAATTATGTATCGGTATAATCATGACCTGTAATATTACAAATGATGTGGTAAAAGTCCTCATTGGCATGTAGTGCACTGATGGACTGTTGTTGGTGAAAGACCTCAACTTATTATAAATAAAATTGAATTTTCTCTATTTATTATTTTGAAATAGTAAGGGTTGATTTGATTAATGTGGATAGTTATGGGTAAAATATGAAAATATTTCAAATAAGCAAGTGGTTATAAAATATTCGTTTGGTCGTGGAATATTCTTGCTGTCGGACAATATTCGTACGACGGCGCAACCTTGTGTGGGCCCCATAACGAAAAGCGAGTGGATGAAGAAAACGACAAGTATAAGTTGTTTATAATAACGGCGTAGTTGTTACCCTTAATATTGTTAAA
Organism: Panax quinquefolius; assembly: GCA_020205615.1. Lineage (NCBI taxonomy): Eukaryota > Viridiplantae > Streptophyta > Magnoliopsida > Apiales > Araliaceae > Panax > Panax quinquefolius. The sequence continues at coordinate 12,793,841 of CM035158.1, forward strand.
ATACTCGGTGGTTAAAACACAGTAGCACACGGTATGACACCAATTATTGATTCTTACGTAAGAAGGCACTACTCAATAATTGTTACAATAATTACTGTTCAGTATTTTATTTTATTGATTCAATAATTGTTGCGTTGATATTTTATATTATTGTTGTTTTAATAATTGTCACTACACAGTATTTTCTATTATCGGAGCAATAATTCATATTATCTGAATAATATTATTGGATAAAATTATTGGCAATGTCTAGAAAGTTCTGTCTAAGGAGAGGTTAGGTCATCTAATTGAGCGCCAGTAAGGAGAGATCCTTATTGGAAAACCACCTCTATCTTGGGAACTGCCTAGTTGTCTGTACTGTGATTCTGTAATATTATTCGTGAATAATTAAATATTGATTTATATGATGAGAAAAATATTGATTTTATGTGGATATAGATGGAGAAAATTTTTAATGTGACAATTGTTAAAAATTAATATTTTATCTTTTTCTGATAAAATAATTTATTTAAATATATTGTTATATTTTAATAATATAATAATGGTGATATTTTTTCAATGAATGTGGGATATATGAGTATATGAGGAGGAGGAGTATTTTTGTTACCAAAAATATTTAAAACATGTTTTTCATGTATGTGGACCCCATTTCTTGACTGAAATTTGATTATAGCTTGTAAAATCGCCCGTTTGTGGATTTCGGTCATTTTCTGTTTGGAATTTGGAAAAACTTTCTTCTGCAAAGTTGTAGATAATGAAATTTCCTATGAAAAAGATATGTGGTTCGAATTTTTCTGATAAAAGGGCTATTTATTATGAATTATTGAAGTTCTGTAGTTCTGAAATAATTGATTTTTGGAAGTTTTAAATAATTTTTAAAAGAAAAACGTTTTTGGTGGCTCAACATGTGATATAAATGGGCTGAATTTAAATTTCTAGAGGTGGGCTTGAATATTTTGTAATTATATTAATATTATATTAAATTTTCTACTTTGGTGTTCTAAGTATTTTCCTATAAATAGGGTGCTTAGGTTAGAATTGAAAATCACACCGTAAACCTCAAGTTTTCTCTCTCTCTCTCTATATTGAGCGTATTCTTCTTGTGAGTATTTTAATACTTTGAGTGTTGCTATATAGTGCAAGTTCAAGTCATAGCCTATATCCTGTGTTTCAACTAAGAAATCTTGTCTTTTCGAGGTAAGGATGTTATTTTCTTTTAAATGATATTATTTTTCAATATCATTATGCCGAAATATTGGTTTAAACTTTTAATCAAATTTGAAACTTTTTGTGTTGGGGTTACTATTCACGTATACGACACTATTCACGTATACGACACTATTCACGAATACGGCACTATCCATCGAAAAATGAAATTTTTTCCTTTTCATCCAAAATATCTATTATGGATACTAGCTTTGATTGTATCCATGTTTTGATCATTCTTGAATTTTACTCCACTATGATTATTTATGAGGTATTTTTGGACATGAAATAGCTGAAATACGAATCGTTAATATTTATTCTTTTGTTTCACTGGATTCGTTTTCTTTAAAATATTTTTCATCATCCTCAGTCCTATATGATGATATTATTGAATATATTTGGCCTGTAGTGCAAAGATAAATGATTTTATAATGAATATCTTTGGCCCGTAGTGCAAAGATGAACAGGTGTTGAGATGAACATGACCAACTGATGAATATCTTTGGCTTGTAGTGCAAAGATGAATATTTGATTCAAGATGTGTATTGATTGATGTTACAGGGATAAAATATTATTGATGGACTTTTAAATTCATAGATAATAGTAGATTTCATTCTCTACGTAACTCTTCTATGAATTATTGTTTCCGCTGCGAATATTGATCTGAAACTTGTTGTCTATTGTATTTTATCAAATTTTTCCCTGTTGAGGACTAACGATAATTTGTTCTATATTATCTTAGTTATAATGTTCTTTACTGGGCTAGTTGAGCTCACCCTTTTCCTTTTTGTTCCATTTTTCTTCTTAGGAGGTGAGAATGTAGCGAGTACGAGTCGGGGTATGGAATGATGGTTCTAGAGAGAGTTGTTTAGTAGTCCTCCCCATTTTTATAAAATAATGTATCAATAATTGTGATGAGGATTTATTTGGGTATTGATATTGTCTAGAAGATAATATTTGTATTTAAACTCACAGTTTTATTGTTGTATTAACAAAGTTGTAGTTGTTTTTGTACAATGTATTGACAACTGAGAATGGGTGATGTATACCTATTTTGGGGGCGTCACAGTTGGTATCAGAGCTTAGGGATATGATCTTTGGTGGAGATCGGGAATAGAACTAGGAGGGAGAGATTTAGTAAATCCTTAGCTAGTGTGTCCTACCTAAGCTTATTTGTTAGTTGGTCAGTATATAGGGATATCATGTGATATATTGATTTCCTTAATTAACCCTTATTTTAATGGTAGTATTTGAAAATGTCGACTGAGAATATTAACAGTGGAATAAAATGAGACCGTGGAGACGCCTGTACTCACCAACGAGGAAAACGTGCAACAGTCGGGCAATGTTCCTCCCATGAACAACACCACCGAAAGCGATGATGAACGATGGGATGTTTAGAAGTTTTTGAGCTCATGCAAAATCGCATTTAGGATACTCGTGTTCAAAATACAGGAGGAAATGATAGCAATTCACGGGTTGTCACAGCCAAACAGTTCAAAGAGTTGGGACCACTAGAATTCTGGGGAAAGCCGGATCCAATTAAGGCAGAAATGTGGGTCAAACAAATCACCAAGATATTTGATGTCTTGAGATGCATGGAGGAACAGAAGGTTCCATTCGCCACCTTTATGTTATGTAATGAGGCAGATTACTGGTGGGAATTTGTGAAGCGTACCCATTCAGCCGCACTCAGCATGTCTTGGGAGATGTTTCAAAAACTTTTCAATGACAAGTACTTTCCTGAAAGTATTCGTCATATGAAGGAAGTGGAGTTCATTAGACTGAAATAAAATAACATGACGGTGTCCCAAAGACGAGGCAAAGTTTGCGAGTTATCCGTGTTTGCACCTCATTTGGTGGAGAATGAGGAACGATGACGCGGATGTTTCGAGAGGTTTGAAACCCGATACGCCAAGATCTCATTTCTCATAAATTTTTCTCTATTCGGATGTTGTCAACAGGCTCAATTATTAGAGCGAGATAACGAGTACGTTCAACCGAGGGACCACAACCAGGATCATACCGAGAGATAGTAGTCAACGTAACAATAAACCAGCGGAGAAAGAAAAAAGACTTTGAGAAAATGGTAACCACTCCGGTGGTAATCATGGCCATAAAAATAGAAGAAGCGAGCCTGGGGAGATTTTAAAAAGGAGATTCAATAATGACAATGCGAAGACGCCAAAGACCAAAGAAGAATCGGTTCTATGGAGGAGAAACGACCACCCGGTCAGATGCTACAAATCGCGGAAGAGGGACATATCACCCAAACCGCCTACAACAGCTTCAAGGTATGCTATAATTGTGGAAAGGAAGGACATATCGCTTGAGATTGTACGGTAGCAAAACCTAGTTCAGTGGGGATGGTGACTCAAAAGGCTGTCCTAGAAAAGTCAAAGTCAACGGTTCCTGGAAGAGCTTTTGTCATGACTGGTCAAAATGCGAGAAACCCAAACGAGGTGATCACGGGTAAGCTAATCATAAATTCTTGTGAAGTTTATATCTTAATAGATACCGGTGCTACCCATTCATTTATCTCTCCTACCTGTGCTCAACGTTTAAACTTAACTCCAGAGAAATTAGACTTTGATTTATTTGTGGAGACTCCGTTAGGAGAAATTTTCATCACATCCACTGTTTATAAATCCTGTTTGATCCAAGTTGGCACCATCACGTTACCTGTTGACCTTATCTCTTTAAAGATACTTACTTTTGATGTGATTTTAGGGATTGATTGGTTAACTACTCATCATGCCAAAATTGATTATTTTCTTAAGGTTGTTAGTTTTCATATTCCTAACCAACCTGTTGTTCGAATTCAAGTAACTAAACCACTAAAATCAATCACTATCATATCAAGTCATAAACCTATTCGTTTATTGAAAAACGGATGTCAAGCTTTCATAGCCCATGTTATGGATTTGAATAAAGATATGTCAAATTTGAATAATATTCCTATTGTTATTGACTTTCCTGACGTATTTCCTAAAGAACTTCCCGGTCTACCCCCGGAACGTGAAGTTGAATTCTTTATTGATCTTGAACCCGCATAAAAGCCCATTTCTAAAACCCCATATCGAATGGCTCCTATTGAACTTCGTGAGTTAAAGGTCCAACTACAGAGTTGTTGGACATCGCTTTCATTCGTCCCTAGTACATCTCCTCGGGATGCTCCCTGCTTTATTCGTAAAAGAAGAAGAAAGACGGAGTATGCGACTTTGTATTGACTATCGGGAATTGAACCAGGTCACCATCAAGAATAGGTATCCACTACCTCGTATTGATGACCTGTTTGACTAGTTGCAAGGAGCACAATTCTTTTCAAAGATCGATCTTCATTCTGGATATCACCAGTTGAAGATTAGAGCTGAGGATATTCCAAAGACTGCTTTCAAAAATCGGTACGGGCATTATGAATTCCTAGTCATGTCTTTTAGATTAACTAATGCTCCTGCGGCTTTCATGGATATGATGAACCGAGTATTCAAGGATTATTTGGATCAGTTCGTTGTTGTCTTTATTGAAGACATCCTCATATATTCTAAAAGTCGTGAAGATCATGAGCACCATTTGAAGCTGGTACTCCAAAGGCTTCGTGAAAATAAGTTATATGCTAAGTTGAAGAAATGCGAGTTCTGGCTTGAGGAAGTAGCATTCCTTGGGCACGTGGTGTCAAAACATGGAGTATATGTTGATCCGGCGAAGATTGAAGCAATACAAAGTTGGGAGCAACCGAAGACGGTGACCGAAGTACATAGCTTTTTGGGCTTAGCTGGTTATTATCGGAGATTCGTGGAAGAGTTTTCTCGAAATCTGACTCGGAAGGATACAAAATTTGTGTGGAGCGAGGAATGCGAGAAGAGTTTCCAAGAGCTCAAGAGGAGACTCATTTTAGCACCTGTTCTAACAATACCATCTGGTACGGATGGATTTGTTATCTACAGCGATGCTTCAGGCAAAGGGTTAGGATGTGTTCTCATGCAACGTGGGAAAGTCATAGCCTATGCCTCGCGACAACTTAAAGAATATGAGAGGAATTATCCTACTCATGATCTAGAATTGGCAGCAGTTGTTTTTGCGCTAAAGATCTGGAGACACTATCTATACGGGGAGAAAGTGGAGATAAATTCAGACCATAAAAGCCTCAAATATTTCTTCACCCAAAAGGAACTCAACATGCGGCAACGACGTTGGCTCGAGCTGTTGAAAGACTACGACCACACCATTTAATACCATCCTGAAAAAGCGAACGTGGTAGCTGACACATTAAGTAGAAGATCATACGCGGGAACGAGTGCAATGTTGTTAACACAAAGGCCCATTTTGTGTGATTTATAAAAGATGAAGATAGAATTCAAGACTTCGGGGACCCATGCAATGATGTCAAGTATACGCATAGAACCAACTTTAATTGAAAAAGTTAAAGTTGCTTAATCCACAGACCCGGAGCTGATGCGGATGAAGAAAAAAGTGCAAGAAGGTGTTAATCCAGAAGCAAGAATCGATGAAGAAGGAATACTTCGAGTCCACTCCAGACTTTGTGTTCCTAACGATTCTGATTTGAAGTACACGATCATGATGGAGGCACACAATACACCATTTGCGATCCATCCTGGAAGTACTAAAATGTATCGCGATCTTCGATATATATTTTGGTGGAACAATATGAAGAGAGAGATTGCAAAGTTTATCTCAATGTGTTTAACTTGTCAACGTGTAAAGGCGGAGCATCAAGTACCTAAGGGTCCGTTGCAACCACTTGAGATTCTGAAATGGAAGTGGGAACACATTACTATGGATTTCGTTACGGGTCTTCCCACGGTTTCTCAAGGCATAAATGTTGTTTGGGTTATTGTTGATAGATTAACCACGTCTGCTCATTTCTTGCCGATACGGGAGACTTATTCCCTTGAACTTCTTGCTCATATGTATGTAAATGAGATTGTGAGGTTGCATGGTATGCCAGTATCCATAGTTTTGTATCGTGACCCAAGATTCACTTCAATATTTTGGGTTAGCTTGCAAAAAGCTATGGGTACGGATTTACGATTCAGTTCGGTATACCATCCTCAAACGGACGGACAATCAGAGAGGACTATTCAAACGCTTGAAGATCTATTAAGACTCTGCGTCCTAGACTTCAAAGGGAGTTGGGTTAAGTATTTACCATTGGTGGAATTCTCCTACAACAACAGTTATCAGGCAAGTATAGGTGTGGCTCCATTTGAAGCATTATATGGACTAAAGTGTCGCTCTCCAATATGTTGGGATGAGGTGGGTGAAGCAACATTGTTGGAACTCGAGTTGGTACGTATGACTACAGAAAAGATCCAAATGATTCGACAACGTATACAAACGGCACAGGATCGACAAAAGAGTTATGCGGATCTTCATCAAAAGGATGTGGAATTTAGTATTGGAGATCATGTATTGTTGCGAGTTGCTCCATGGAAGGGAGTTATAAGATTTGGGAAGAGAGAAAAGCTCAATCCACGATTTATTGGTCCATTTCAGATTCTTGACCGAGTAGAAAATGTAGCCTATAGACTCGCATTACCTCCAAGTATGTCTCATGTTCATAATGTTTTTCATATATCCGTGCTTCGTAAATATGTGAAAGACCCGAACCACGTCATTGAATTAGAACCGGACGAGATAGCCAAAGATTAAACGTATGAGGAGGTACCTGTCAAGATCTTGGATAGGAAAGAGCATGTCCTACGCACAAAGGTCATACCACAAGTCAAAGTTTTGTGGAGGAACCATGCTATAGAGGAAATGACATGGGAGTTGGAAACGAAAATGAAAGCGAGGTATCCTCACCTTTTTGAAACACCAGGTACGTATGTCAATTTCGAGGACGAAATTTCATAAGGAGGGGAGGTTGTAAGACCCCAACTTATTATAAATAAAATTGAATTTCCTCTATTTATTATTTTGAAATAGTAAGGGTTGATTTGATTAATGTGGATAGTTATGGATAAAATACGCAAATATTTCAAATAAGCAAGTGGTTATAAAATATTCGTTTGGTCGTGGAATATTCTTATCGTTGGGAATATTCGCATTTACTTTTACAAGTAAATTTGTGTGGGCCCCATAACGGAAAGCGATTGGATGAAGAAAATGACAAGTATAAGTTGTTTATATTAACGACGTAGTTGTTACCGTTAATAGTGTTAAAATACTCGGTGGTTAAAACACAGTAGCACACGGTATGACACCAATTATTGATTCTTACGTAAGAAGGCACTGCTCAATAATTGTTACAATAATTACTGTTCAGTATTTTATTTTATTGATTCAATAATTGTTGCGTTGATATTTTATATTATTGTTGTTTTAATAATTGTCACTACACAGTATTTTCTATTATCGGAGCAATAATTCATATTATCTGAATAATATTATTGGATAACATTATTGGCAATGTCTAAAAAGTTCTGTCTAAGGAGAGGTTAGGTCATCTAATTGCGCGTAAGTAAGGAGAGATCCTTATTGGAAAGCCCCCTCTATCCTCGAACCGCCTCGGTTGTCACAAGATCTTGTGATTCTGTAATATTATTCGTGAATAATTAATTATTGATTTATATGATGAGGAAAATATTGATTTTATGTGGATATAGATGGAGAAAATTTTTAATGTGACAATTGTTGAAAATTAATATTTTATCTTTTTCTGATAAAATAATTTATTTAAATATATTGTTATATTTTAATAATATAATAATGGTGATATTTTTACAATGAATGTGGGATATATGAGTATATGAGGAGGAGGAGTATTTTTGTTACAAAAATATTTAAAACATGTTTTTCATGTCCATGGACCCCATTTCTTGATCGAAATTTGATTATAAATTTGTAAAATCGCTTCGCTTGTGGATTTCTACCAATTTCGCTTGGAATTTGAAAACCTTTCTTCCAGCAAGTTGTAGATAATGAAATTTCCTATGGAAAAGACACGTGGTTCGAATTTTTCTGATAAAAGGGCTATTTATTATGAATCATTGAAGTTCCGTAGTTCTGAAATAATTGATTTTTGGAAGTTTTAAATAATTTTTAAAAGAAAAACGTTTTTGGTGGCTCAACATGTGATAGAAATGGGCTAAATTTAAATTTCTAGAGGTGGGCTTGAATATTGTAATTATATTAATATTATATTAAATTTTCTGCTTTGGTGTTCTAAGCATTTTCCTATAAATAGGGTGCTTAGGTTAGAATTGAAAATCACACCAGAAACTAAAGTTTTCTCTCTCTTTCTCTCTCGATATATTGAGCGTGTTCTTATGAGTATTTTAATACTTTGAGTGTTACTATATGGTGCAAGTTCAAGTCATAGCCTATATCCGGTGTTTCAACTAGAAGTACTGTCTTTACGAGGCAAGGGATGTTATTTTCTTTTTAAATGATATTATATTTTTCAATATCATTATGCCGAAATATTGGTTTGAACTTTTAATCAAATTTTTTGTGTCGGGGTTACTATTCACGTATACAACACTATTCACGAATACGGCACTATTCATCGAAAAATAAAAAAATTTCCTTTTCATCCAAAATCTCTATTATGTGTACTAGCTTTGATTGTATCTATGTTTTGATCATTCTTGAATTTTACTCCACTATGATTATTTATGAGGTATTTTGGACATGAAATAAATTTAAATACTTAATCCTTAATATTTATTCTTTTGTTTCACCGGATTTGTTTTCTTTAAAATATTTTTCATCATCCTCACCCTATAATGATGATATTATTGAATATCTTCGGCCCGTAGTCCAAAGATAAATGATTTTATAATGAATATCTTTGGCCCAGTAGTGCAAAGATGAACAGTGTTGAGATGAACACGACTTAATCGATGAATATCTTTGGCCCGTAGTAGTGCAAAGATGAATATTTGATTCAAGATGTGTATTGATTGATGTTACGGTGATAAAATATTATTGATGGACTTTTAAATTCATAGATAATAGTAGATTTCATTCTCTCACGTAACTCTTCTATGAATTATTGTTTCATTATGAATATTGATCTCGAAACTTGTTGTTTATTATATTTTATCGATTTTTTCCTCATAAGGACTAACGATAATTTGTTCTATATTATCTTAGTCACAATGTTCTTTACTCGGGCTAGTTGAGCTCACCCTTTTCCTTTTTATTCCATTTTTCTTCTTAGAGGCGAGAATGTAAATGAGTACGAAGCCTGGGTATGGAATGATGGTTCTAGAGAGAGTTGTTTAGTAGTCCTCCCCATTTTTATAAAATAATGTATCAATAATTGTGATGAGGATTTATTTGGGTATTGATATTGTCTAGAAGATAATATTTGTATTTAAACTCACAGTTTTATTGTTGTATTAATAAAGTTGTAGTTATTTCTGTACCATATATTGACAACTCAAAATGGGTGATGTATTCCTATTTTGGGGGCGTCACAGTTGGTATCAGAGCTTAGGGATATGATCTCCATGGATATCGGGAATAGAACTAGGAGGGAGAGATTTAGTAAATCCTTAGCTAGTGTGTCCTACCTAAGCTTATTTGTTAGTTGGTCAGTATATAGGGATATTATGTGATATATTGATTTCCTTAATTAACCCTTGTTTTAATGGCAGTATTTGAAAATGTCGACTGAGAATATTAATAGTGGAATAAATGAGACCGTGGAGACACCTGTACTCACCAACGAGGAAAACGTGCAACAGGCTGGCAATGTTCCTCCTGTGAACAACACCACTGAGCAGATGATGAACGATGGGATGTTTAGAAGTTTTTTGCACTTCATGCAAAATCGCATGAGGAGACTCGTGTTCAAAATACAGGAGGAAATGATAGCAATTCACGGGTTGTCACATCCAAGCAGTTCAAAGAGTTAGGACTACCAGAATTCTGGGGAAAGCCGGATCCAATTAAGGCAGAAACGTGGGTTAAACAAATCACGAAGATATTTGATGTCTTGAGATGCACGGAGGAACAGAAGGTTCCATTCGCCACCTTTATGTTCCGTAATGAGGCAGATTATTGGTGGGAATCTATGAAGCGTACCCATCCAGCCGCACTCAACATGTCTTGGAAGACGTTTCAGAAACTTTTCAATGACAAGTACTTTCCTGAAAGTATTCATCATATGAAAGAAGTGGAGTTCATTAGATCGAAATAAAATAACACGATTTGTCCCAAAGACGAGGCAAAGTTTACAGAGTTATCCAGGTTTGCACCTCATTTGGTGGAGAATGAGGAACGTATGACGCGGATGTTTCTGAGAGGTTTGAAACCCGACATACGTTAGTATCTCATTTCTCATAAATTTTCTCTCTATTCAGATGTTGTCAACAGGGCTCAATTATTAGAGCGAGATAACGAGTACGTTCAACCGAGGGACCACAACCAGGATCATACCGGAGATAGTAGTCAACAGAACAACGATAACCAGCGGAGAAAGAAAAAGACGGATAGGCTAGGAAGTCTTCAAAATAAGTCAGGAAATTTATTAATGATAGAAATATCATTCAAAACTGTTACTCTAATCTAAGACTTGGATAGTATGTCACATTGATACCAACTGTGACTTCTATCCCTTAACCTGGATAGCACCTCACAATGATACCTATCAATTTGCCACCTTCATTCACGATGTCGCCTACAGAAAGTCTGGCTTCGGTGCATTCCACACAAGGAAGTCATCAGCGAAAGGCTTGGGGCTCTTTACTTATGGCTTGATATGACAATAATTGATTTTAGTGGTTTGGTTGCTTGAATTCGCATAATAGGTTGGTTAGGAATATGAAAGCTAACAACCTTACGAAAAACATGATGAGTAGTTAACCAATCGTTTCCAAAAATTATATCAAAGGCAAGTATTTTTAAAGAGATAAGATCGATAAGTAACGTGAAAGTGTCGATTTGAATCAAACAAGATTTATAAATAGTGGAGGTAACAAAGGTTTCTCCAAATGGAGTTTTAATAGATAAATCAAAGTCTAATTTCTCCAGAGTCAAATTTAAACATTGAACACAACTAGGTAAAATAAAAGAGTGGGTAGAACTTGTATCGAATAAAGTATAGACTTCGCAAGAGTTTATAATTAACTTATCCGTAATAACTTCGCTCGGGTTTCTCGACAAATGCTCTCACTTAAACTACCGGATTTGACTTTACTATAGGGTACATTCCACCCTTAAGTGCTTTGTCACATTCCTGATCCATGATTTGAATCATTATTCTCCGATCCATATCGAATTGGGGTTGACCGCTATGCACAGGTTAATTCCGAATTCGATGTTGGATTCTCCTAATTTCTGTCCAAAAAGAAAAATCCATTTCATCTATTTTGACTTTATTGGATCGGACGTCTTTTTCTACCATATCCACACGTCGTGCGGCTTTTACCCACGCATCATCTATTCTCCTTCGTTCAGTTGTTTCTTCTTTCATTAGAACTTTGATCATCGCATTCTCAGATTCCAGCTCTAATATCTTATACTCTGCCAAAGAGTGCTTCTGCTCAAGCATCGCACATCGGGTAACACAATTTTGAATTGTTACATCTCTTTGTTCCACGACCGCCTGCCGTTCTTCAGCCTGTTCTTCTAACTCATGAACACGATTTTGTAATTCTAAGTTTCGATCATAAAATTCGTCTAACCAATTCTCCTCAGGTTCCTCTTATTCCTCTTCTTCCTCACTCTCAGCTGTTACCTCTGCAACTGGCTCGGGAGGAACTATTAGTTCTTCACTCACCATGTAGATATCTCTAATTTCTTCTTCGTCTGACATCACATTAACCTGATTAGTGATTAAAGGTGTCTCAACGATCTCAATCACTCCATTGTAAAACTTTTCAGCTGCCATTTCCAAATATTGCCACAAAATAAGGGTTAAATAACATATCACATATTATCCCTATACTCTGACCGGCCAATTAAATAACAAATAAACTTAGGTAGGTCATACTAGCGAAGGAATTCCCCGTTTCTCCCCTCCTAGTTCTTGTCTCACATCTCAGCCAGAGATCATATCCCTAAGCTTTGATACCAACTGTGACGCCCCCAAAATAGGTATACATCACCCATCTTGAGTCGCCAAATACATGGTACATAAATCAAATACAACTTAATTATACATCTGTCGTGTAAAATACGACAAAACATAATCTGAGAGTTTAAACAAGAATATTGCCTTATAGACAATATCCATTCTCAATGGAGTCCTCATAGATGAGATACAAACTCAAATTCAAATTCATTACATTTATTATCACACTATTTAATGTAATAGTGAGGACTACTAATACTATCATCGGGACCGTCACTCCATTCCCCCGACTAGTCCCGCCACGCTCTCATTTCACAAGAGAACGGTGAAAGAAAGGGTGAGCTCAACTAGCCCAGTAAGAAATATTATGACTAAGATAATGCAGAATAAATTATCATTAGTCTTCAACAATATTAAACTGATAAAATACAATAGACATCAAGTTTAACTGCAGCGGAACAAGCAATCCATTAAAAGAGTCAAGTCGAGAATAAAATCTACTATCTTTTATGATTTAAAAGGTTTTCATCCCTTTTATCGCTGAGACTCAGCTTAATAAATAATCCACATCATTAAATCATCACTGCACTACAGGCTAAGTGTGACGCCCCCAAAATAGGTATACATCACCCATTCTGAGTTGTCAATACATGGTACAGAAACAACTACAACTTTATTATTACAACAGTAAAACTATGAGTTTAAATACAAATATTATCTTCTAGACAATATCTATACTCAAATAAATCCTCATCACATTTATTGATACATTATTTTACAAAAATGGTGAGGACTACTAAACAACTCTCTCTAGAACCTTCATTCCATACCCTACTCATACTCGCTTATATTCTCGCCTCCCACGAGAAAAATGGAACAAAAGGAAAAGGGTGAGCTCAACTAGCTCAAGAAAGAATATTATGACTAAGATAATATACAACAAATTACCGTTAGTCTTCAACAGGAAAAATCTAATAGAATACAATAGACAACAAATTTTAAATCAATATTCGCAGATGGAAACAATAATTCATTAGAAGAGTTAAGTAGAGAATGCAAACTACTATCTTCTACGTATGAATTTAAAAATTCATCGCTCATCTTTTATCCTCGTAACATCAATCAATATACATCCGAATCAAATATTCATCTTTTACACTACAGGCCAAAGATATTCATCGATTAGTCATGTTCATCTCAACACTGCTCATCTTTTGCACTACGTGCCAAAGATATTCTTCAGAAATCATTCATCTTTGCACTACGTGCCAAAGATATTCAATAATATCATCATTTAAGACCGAGGATGATGAAAAATATTTTTAAAGAAACGAATCCAAAGAAACAAAATGACAAGGATTAAGGATTAAGGATTCGTACTTTGTTTTATCCATGTTCAAAAAATACCTCAAAAATAATCATAGTGGTGTAAAATTCAAGAATGATCAAAACATGGATACAATCAAAGCTAGTATCCGTAATAAATATTTTGGACAAAAAGAAGAAATTTTATTTTTTATTGAATAGTGTCAGATATCGTGAATAGTGCCGTATCGTGAATAGTAACTCAAACACCAAAAAAGATAGAAATTCCATAAAAACATCTTCACGCTTCATGAATAGTACTTTCGTGAATAAGAACTCTCGTGAATAGTAACTCATGAATAGTAACTCGTGAATAAGAACTCATGAATAAGAACCCCATACATGAAAAAGTTCCAAATTTGATAAAAGTTCCAACCAATATTTCAAATAATGATATTGAAGAAATAATATCATTTGAGAAGAAAATAACATCCCTTACCTCGAAAGATCGAAGACTTCTAATTTGAAACAGGATATAAAGCTATGACTTGGACTTGCACCGTATAGCAATACTCAAAGTATACTCAAAATACTCACAAGAATACGCTCGATAATATAGAGAGAAAACTTTAGTTTCGGTGTGATTTTCAATTCTAACCTAAGACCCTATTTATAGGAAAATCACTTAGAACACCAAAGCGTAAAAAATTTAATAAAATAATAATATAATTAAACAAATTCAAGCCCACCTTAGACCAACCGAATTTAGCACATTTATATCACATGTGGGATTGCAAAAAACGTTTTTCTTAAATAAAACAATTAAAACTTCTAAAAATTAATTATTTCGAACTTGAGCTTCAAAAATTCATAATTAATAGCCCTTTCATCGTAAAATTCGAATCGCATGAAGTTTTATAGGAAATTCAATTCTCTACAACTTTGCGTAAGAAAGTTTTCCAAATTCCAAATGTAAATCGAATCAAATCCACAAACTAGTCGATTTTACAGTATAATCAAATTTTAGTCAATAAATGGGGTCCACCATTATGTTTAACATGTTTTAAACATTTATTGCAACAAAAATACTCTTCCTCCTCAGATACTCATATATCCCACATTCGTTGTAAAATATCACCATTATTATATTATTAAAATATAATAATATATTTAAATAAATTATTTTATCGAGAAAAGATAAAATTTCAATTTTCAACAATTGTCACATTAAAATTTTTCTCCATCTATATCCACATAAAATCAATATTTTCCTCGTCATATGAATCAATAATTAATTATTCACAAATAATATTACGAATCACAATATTGACAACTAGGCGCTTCTGGAAAGAGGGGGCTTTCCAATAAGAATTTCTTCTTCTTGCGCATTAATTAGGTGACCAAACCTCTCCTTAGCAGTAACTTTCTAGACATTGCCAATAATGTTATCTAATAATATTATTCAGATAATATGAATTATTGCTTCGATAATGAAAAATACTTGTGTAATGACAATTATCAAACAACAAAAGAATATAAAATATCAACGCAAAGAATTATTAACTCAATAAAATAAAATAATCGAATAAGAATTATCAGAACCATTATTGAGTAGTGCCTTCAATAATTGGTGCAATACTGCAAATCTTCTTGTGTAATAACGCCAGACATCGTGTTTTTAACCAACGGGTATTCCAATAGTGTTAATTGTAATAACTACGCCTGTTATTTTTAAACAACTTATATTTGTCGCTTTCTTCATCCAATCGCTTTTATTATGGGCCCACACATGGTCACTACTGCGTCGCATTTAATATTCCCCGACAGCGACTGAATATTTCACGACCAAACGAATATTCCCCGACAACAATGAATAGTTTATAACCACTTGCTTATTTTGAAATATTTGCGTATTTAACCCTTAACTATCCACATTAATCAAATCAACCCTTACTATTTCAAAATAATAAATAAAGGAAATTCCTTTTTATTTAAAAAAAATTTCGGGGTCTTACATTAAGGATATTCTTTAGTATCACGACTACGAATTATCCATGCACTACGGGCCAAAGATAATCGTGTTTTCATCAACAGTCCTGATCATGCCATAAAAAAATTCATCTTTGCTCCCTTGGCCAAAGATAATCCATAGCCATAATCATACCAAAAACTGTCCATCAATGCACTACGGGCCAATGAGGATTTTTTTTTCCACATCATTTGTAACATTACGGTCATGATTATACCGAATAATCCCTGGTCATAATCATACCAAGTCCATCTATGCACTACAGGCCACAGATGACTTTCAACATAATATAAACATGAGGATGATGACAATGATATAAGAATTCAATAAAACAAGTTCAAGAATTAATTTGTTCAGGAACCAATAACGTCCAAATTGTCAACATTATACTTCTATGTAGAGTAAAATTTAAGAATGCTCAGAAGAATATTTCCATGAAAAGATACTAGATGAAGCGCAAATATCAAGGATATTCCACTAATTTCATGGAGTATAGAAGTCAAAACTTTAACCAACTGAGTATAATAAAGAATGGAATAACAAAAGAAATCACCATACATGCGGTAGATTGCATGATACGTGTTATTCTAACGTAATAATAATAACGGAACCAGTCGGTGAAATTCACAATCGACGGATGTTCCAACAGAATAATAAGTAATGGAATAACAACAGAAATCACCATGCATGCGCATTGCCATGAACAAAGTTATTCCAATCGAATAATAATAACGTAAACCAGGGCGGCGTAAAAGCACGATGGGATGTTCCAATGTAATAATAAAGATGTAGAACCGGTCCCACAGTAAAAACGCATGTATAGGATGTTCCAAATGTAATAATAAAAAGACAGTAATCAGTCCTGTAAAACACACAAACAGGATGTTCCAACGAGAATAATAAAGATTTTAACCAAGTCCTGTAAAATACATGCATGTGGATGTTCCAATGTAATAATAAAGATGTAATAACGGAAGAATGTCACCAAGTATAGGGTAGCCTGGCATATACAGTTATTCCAATGTAATAATAAGGAATGGAATAATCAAGTTCTCTTCATGAATATAAAAGAATAATATCCTTACCGTAAAAAGAAACTTGATATCTAATAGTAAAGTAGCAGAATACTCTTCTTCTTTCTCTCTATAATTTCTCTCTCTAGAGTTTCAGTGAATTCATAAGAAAATAATGAAGGAATGAGCTTCTATTTATAGAAGAATGGATTTCAGAGTAACTAATTCATGAACGGGTCAGATTGATTTACTTTAATCTGACGGTCCATAATTAAAGCAAAATCTTTTAAATAAAATATAATATATTCTATTTATAATCTAATAAAATGAAAAACTTTATAAAAAGATTTTACTATGCAAAACACTATACAACACTATGCATAATAAAATATAATATAATATAATTATTATTAAATAAAACGAATAACTTTATAAAAGTATTCATTTTATATAAAAAGATTTTACTATTAGCCTAATAAAACGAATAACTTTATAAAAGTATTACATTTTTATATAAAAAAGATGTTTCGCTTTTATTACGTTAATAATACTAATAAAACAAAACTTATAAATCAACAATAATTGAATCATATAATGTGAGATACTATGCAATTAACTATTGTAGCAATAATTGAACAAAAACCGAGTGACTTCTCACATAAACATCAATAATCAATACTGGTAAGCTACTACGCAACTTATGCGACAGATTCGCACTTTACTACTTTAGAGTAGTTCAACAAGATTAACTATAAAACTTCCGCCATTATTTTCAATAAAATATTTTTGTCATTTTCTCAATCCGATAATAATTCAACTAGGGGTCCACTAATGATTGTCTGGTTATGCGGATATTCTCGACAAAAGAATATTTCCCACCAATCGAATATAATATGACAACTTGCATACTTTGCAAAATTTGTAAATATTACCTCATTAACTATAACATTATCTCAAATTTAAAAAAAATATTTTGAGATAATTAAATATTTATTCATAAAATCTGGGGTCTCACAGTAGTCCTCACCATTTTTATAAAATAATGTATCAATAATTGTGATGAGAATTTATTTGGGTATTGATATTGTCTAGAAGACAATATTTGTATTTAAACTCACAGTTTTATTATTGTATTAATAAAGTTGTAGTTGTTTCTGTTCCATGTATTGACAACTCAGAATGGGTGATGTATACCTATTTTGGGGGCGTCATAGTTGGTATGATCATGACCATGGGTTCTCTTCGGCCAAGGGTGCAAAGAAGAATTGTTGATTGGCATGATCATGACCATTTGTGATAATAACGAATATCCTTAGCCCGTAGTGCATGGATAATTCATGGATGTGATACTAATGAATATTCTTGGCCTGTAGTGCATGGATAATTCAGTGATCGAGATTATTTATTGAGCTGAGTCTCAGCGATAAAATTGATGATAAACTTTTAAATCATGGAAGATAGTATATATCATGCTCTACTTGACTCTTCTAATGGATTGCTTATTCCGCTGCAATTGTTGATCTAAAACTTATTGTCTATTATATTCTATCAGTCTTTATACTGTTAAAGGCTAACGATAGTTTATTCTGTATTATCTTAGTCATAATATTTCTTACTAGGCTAGTTGAGCTCACCCTTTTACTTTCATTGTTCTCTTCAGGAAATGAGAACGTGGCCGGGACTAGTCAGGGAATAGAGTGACGGTCCGAGATGATGGCTGTAGTAGTCCTCACTATTTTACAAAATAGTGTGATAATAATTGTAATGAGGACTCTATTTGAGTTTGGATATTGTAATATTTGTGTTAAAACTCTCAGTTTATGTTTCATGATAGTTGTATAATTAAGTTTGCATTTGTATTCTGTACGATATATTTGGCGACTCAGAATGAGTTATGTATACTTATTTTGGGGGCGTCACAAGCATAACAAAGAATTTGAGTGGGAAGGGACCAAAAACTCAAGAAAAAAAAATTTAGCACTAAAAAGTATTAAAATAATATTAAAAAAGATATAAATATAAAATAAAATTTTATAATTTTATAGTTTTAACATACTTGTGAATTCATCTGTATCAAAATATTTTAATATTATAATAAAATTAAAGGTCTCAATTTTTTTCAAATACTTTTCAATCATAAATGTTATCGTTTGTATATCATGGTGTATCTTAAGAATTTCGTTACATATCAAGACAATAGTAACATATATATTTAAGATAGTTTGAGAGACCAAATTTGAGACACTTAATCATAATATTAATTTTATTCATTTGGCTTTAAAGCTAAGTCAACTTTTAAATATTAACCTTATTTACAAGCATTTGAGAATTATAATTAAACTTTAAAATGTATTCAAATTTTGATAAATTATATATATATATATATATATATATATATTATTTCAGGTATAATATAATATAAATTTATATTCTCAAAATACGAGTTAATTACTAAAAATTTTATACAATGAGAGGGGTTAATATCAATATTAACAAAAAAATTATGTACTATATTATACATGGGTAAGGATATATAGGGATAGAGTTAGGTATCAATATTAACAAAAAAGTATGGGGTAAAATGCAAATTAGACCACTAAATTTTAGGAATTTTTGGGTATTGAGTCTTTTTTTTTTGGTCAACGCAAATTGAGCCCCTTTCTATTAAAAAATTTGGACTTTGACCCCCGGCGCCACATGTGCGTTGACCTACGTACGTGACGCCTACCTGGCAAATCTGACGTCAGCATTTTTTAATTTTATTTTACACGTGGACATGCTGACATGGCAAATATTGAATTTAATTCCAAAACTTATGTCTACCTGTCAAGAGTTGAACTTGAGACCTCTACCTTAGAATTAGAACACAATGACCAATTAAGCAAACAAGATTAGTTGTTATAATTTTGTAAAGATTAATATTTATAACTGAGAAAATTATTTCCGCCAATAATAATAATAATAATAATAATGGAAGCAAAACCAATGGAAGCAAAAATAAAAGACTCCTACAAAGACATCAAATGAATTCATCTAGACGGATGTAGAGTTCATCAACTAGTATTAGATGCTGTCCAAAAAATATGCAAAACCAATGGAAGCAAAATCAACGGATGTAGAGTTCATCAACGGATGTTTATTATTATTATTATTATTATTATTATTATTATTATTATTATTATTATTATTATTATTGTTGTTGTTGTTGTTGTTGTTATTGGGGGAAATAATTTGTTCAGTTATAAATATTAATCCTTATAAAATTATAATAACTAATCTTATTTGCTCAGTTGGTCATTGGGTTCAATTTCTAAGCAAGAGGTCTCAAGTTCAACTCTTGGTAGTAGACATAAGTTTTGGAATTAAATTCAATATTTGTCATGTCAGCATGTCCACGTGTAAAATAAAAACGCCGATTTGCCGGGTAAAGCATACGTCTGTGAGTCAACGCATTACGGCATCCTGGGGCTCAATTTGCGTTGACCAAAAGAAAAAGGCTCAATACCCAAAAATCCCTAAAGTTCAGTGGTCTAGTTTGCATTTTACCCAAAAAGTATATACTCCCTCGGTCTCTTAATATAAGACGTTTTAGAGTTATGTATAAGTATTAAGAAAATAATTGCATAGCATTAAATATAATATCAATTGTCTATATTGCCTTTATATTGGAAAAGGAGTGTTATTTATTGGACAAAAAATAGTGAGAGAACTAAAATTATATTTAATACTTGGGGTAATATTGAAAACATGTGAATTGGCACCGACCTAAATGAGAAACATAACATTTAGGAATAGTCCCAGACTGGAGACTATTCGACATTCACTCTTAATGAATGAATGTCAAACGGGTTTCTAAGCTCCAAAATATACTACATGCACAGGTATATATGCAATTTATCGTAATTGTGGAAAACCAAACAAATGCTACTTATTTTATTTTTTCAATGATAAACTAAATAAATGCTACTCAGGTTTATAAGAACTATTATATATATATATATATATATATATATATATATATATATATAAATATATATATACAATAAAACCCCTATTTAGGAATACTATATATAAGAATAACATCTACAATATTATAAAAAAGTTGGTCCCAATTTGGGCCAAATTATAAATAGAAACAATCTCTAAATTGTAATATGTTATATACTTTTTTAAGTTCCAGATAAGAAACTATACCTCTATATGGTAATAATTTCATATATATATATATATATATATATATATATATATATAGAGAGAGAGAGAGACAATATTCATTTTAAAATACTACATTTTCTATAAAAGACTACATTTCCTATAAAAAAAATTATATTTTCCTATAAAAGACTACATTTCCTATAAAGGACTACATTTTCTTATAAAAGACCATATTTTCCTATAAAAGATCACATTTTCCTATAAAAAATCACATCTCCTATAAAGAATTATATTTTTGTTAAAGTGGATATTTTTGGGTGTTCGAAAAATATTTTGTACCAATACCTCTATTTTGTAATAACCTCTCAATTAGAATACAAATAGTTTGGTCCCAAGTCTATTCCTAAATAGAGATTTTATTGTACTATTTTTTACTTTACTTTATGTAGCAATGGAACAAGTAAATGCTACTTATTTTAATAAATTATGTTATAATACTTTATTTTAATTAAATAATTGTGATTATATTTTTTGTATTGTACTATATTATAATCTATTACTTAATATTGCTTTATTTTATTATTTATTTATTTTAATTATATTATTTTAATTAAAATTAAATTTATTTATTTATTTATTTTATTTATTATATTATATTATATAGTTATTTTATATTAATTTAAATTATATTATAATATTTTAATTTAATTTAAATTATTTATAATTTATTTATTTTATTTTATTTTATTTACTATAATATTTATGTATGTTATAGTAAATTATAATTTTTGCATTATTTTAGTGGTACTTAACTAAGTAAAGTTTAGTTTATTTTATATGGCAAACTAAATCCTAATTATTTTTTATAGTTAAGTATTTATTTATTTATTACCTTCAATAACTTTCACGAAAATTCCATCTGAAATTCCATCAAAAATATGTCTACATACAACTCAGGAAAACAAATACAAATTGGAGTAATTAACAAATTTAATACACTAACGTAAGATATAATTGCACAAATTAAATTAAACCCAATTTTAACAAGTTCCGCAAAAGTACCATACTATTCCCAAATACAAAATGAAGATTTCAGATTTTACAAAATATGTAGATTTTAGATTCTACATAATAATATTACCAATTTCAGATTCAATATGCAGATTTTTCAAATCAATAACAATTTCATATTTTATAAAATAATATTCTCAATTTTAGATTTGTGGGCAAGGAAATCATATCGTACCTTGCTAGGTTTAGGATTTCGTATTGGCTAAGGAGGAGAGAAATTCACGAAGAGTACGGAATTGATTGATGAATTGAAGAGGGGAGAAGAACAGGTGAGCAATTAATCTAATGACACATGACAGAACTCTCAGGATCCGAGAACGTTCTTAGGGTATCAAAGATCCAGAGAGCCTTCTTGAGTGTCTAGGATTGAAAGAGAATCCGTCAATCTTCAATTTTCCAAAAAGTTCCTTCTTCATAGAATGGAAGGAGTATTTATAGAGCTTCCTGGAAACAGGTCACATGTCAGGCACATGACTTTAGAGAAATTTCAAAAATACTCTTAGTCATCAGAATAATATCCAGATCGTCATGTTCTTCTAGCCACCAATCTAATCCTTCAATCAATTCCCAAAATGAGTTGTCTCCATAAGCTTTCTGCCTTAGGACTCATGGAGGCTCCTCAATCTCATGCTTCAAAGCTCTTGTTGCTCAAACAATGTTTTTCTGCTCTTCCTTTTTTATTTGAGAATCTCGTTGCCGAAAAACCTAGGAAGAACTCAACGCAGGACACGGGAGGCCGCGTGTAAGACCCCAACTTATTATTTAATGAAATTAAATTTCCTCTATTTATTATCTTGAAATAGTAAGGGTTGATTTGATTAATGTGGTAAGTTATGAGTAAAATGCGAAATTATTTCAAACAAGCAAGTGGTTTTAAAATATTCATTGTTGTCAGGGAATATTCGTTAGGTCGTGGAATATTCTTACTGTCGGGGAATATTCGATGACGACAAGCCTTTTTATATGTGGGCCCCATAACTAAAAGCGATTGGGTGAAAAAAATGACAAAAATAAGTTGGTTATAAATAATCTACAGAAGTTATTCACTGAAGTATCTTGTTGGAATACCCGTGGTTAAAACACAAGAAGCACTGCGGTATTACACCAATTATTGATTCTTACGTGAAGACACTACTCAATAATTGTTACATGTAATTATTGCTCAAAGATTTTATTTTATCGATTCAATAATTGTTGCGTTGATATTTTATATTACTGTTGTTTTAATAATTGTCACTGCACAGTATTTTCTATTATCGGAGCAATAATTCATATTATATGAATGATATTATGAGATAACATTATTGGCAATGTCTAGAAAGTTTTGTCTAAGGAGATGTTTGAATCATCTAATCAACGCCAGAGTAAGAAGAGATCCTTATCAAAAGCCCCCCTTTTTCCTGAAGCCGCCTCGGTTGTCGTGAATGTGATTCTGTAATATTATTTGTGAATATTAATTATTGATGAGGAAAATATTGATTTTATGTGGATATAGATGGAGAAAATTTTCAATGTGACAATTGTTGAAAATTAATATTTTATCTTTTTCTGATAAAATAATTCATTTAAATATATTATTTTAATAATATATTGATGGTGATATTTTTACAATGAATGTGGGATATATGAGTATATGAGGAGGAAGAGTATTTTTGTGGAATTAAATTATTAACACATATTTTGTGTGTCGGTAGACCCCAATTCTTGACCGAAATTTGATTATAGCCTGTAAAATCGCCCGTTTATGGATTTCAATCAATTTCTGTTTGGAATTTGGAAAAACTTTCTTCTGCAAAGTTATAGAGAATGAAATTTTCTATGGAAAGGACATGTGATTTGAATTTTTCTAATAAAAGGGCTATTTATTATGAATTATTAAAGTTCCGAAATTCTGAAATAATTGATTTTTAGAAGTTTTAGTTATTTTTTTAAGAAAAACATTTTTGTTCAATTGAGTGAGCTTACATGTGTTATCAATGTGTTGAATTCAGATGTCTAGAGGTGGGCTAAGGAAAATTATATAAATATATTATTATTTTATTAAATTTTCTGCTTTGGTGTTCTAAGCATTTTCCTATAAATAAGGTGCTTAGGTTAGAATTGAAAATCACACCAGAAACTGAAGTTCTCTCTATTTCTCTCTCAATATATTGAGCGTATTCTTGTGAGTATTTTGATATTTTGAGTGTGGTTATATGGTGCAAGTTCCTTCAAAGACTATATTCGTAATTCGGTCGGAAGTCTCGTGTAAGACCCCAACTTATTATAAATAAAATTAAATTTTCTCTATTTATTATCTTGAAATAGTAAGGAGTTAATTTGATATAATGCTTTGGTTATGGGTGAAATGTGCAAATTTTACAAAATAAGCAAGTGGTTATAAAATATTCCTTCCGTTTGGAATATTCGTTTGGTCGTGGAATATTCTTTTTGTTTTGAATATCCGTATGACCAGCTGCAGATCATTCGTGGGCCCCATAAAAAGATAATTGTCGGATGAAGAAAATGACAAAGTATGAGTTTTTATAATTAATCTACAGTAATGGTTACCGAAGTAACACTATTGGAATACACGTGGTTAAAATACAAGAATACTGCCGTAGTTCCACAAAGAAAGAAGAAGCACCCAGACAGACATAAAGATAGTTGAATTATTGATTCTTACGTAAGAAAGGCACTACTCAATAATTGTTACGATATTATTCTTTATTCAATATTTTATTTTATTAATTGCTGCGTTGATAGTTTATATTATTATTATTTCAATAATTGTCACTGCACAGTATTTTCCATTATCTGATCAATAATTCATATTATTTGAATAAAATTATTAGATAGCATTATTGGCAATGTCTAGAAAGTTCTGTCTAAGGAGAGGTTTGGTCATCTAATTGCACGCCAGTAAGGAGAAATCCTTATTGGAAAGCCCCCTCTTTCTTGGGAACGGCCTGGTTGTCATAATTGTGATTCTGTAATATTATTTGTGAATAATTAATTATTGATTTATACGATAAGAAAATATTTATTTTATGTGGATATAATTGATGGATATATTTATTTTATGTGGATATAATTAAGGGAATTAATGTTGAGGTATTTTTGTCTGAATGGAGGTATTAAAAATTAAATCAGTATTTTTACGATATATTGCGTGAGTTATAATTTTTAATCTGACCGTTGGATCGTTGTGATTTTTGGATATGTTATATATATATATATATATATATATATATATATAAGTTGGGTATATGTCCACAAATTTTGAACCGTTAAAAATGAACGAATGATTTGTTATGAATTTTAAGAGGTGACTGCTTCGAAAATTAGGGTTATAATTGATTTTGGTGGAAAATTCTAGAATTGAGTGGTCCCCACTTGTGGTTGGTAAAAAAATGTGCTGAATTTTATTTCAAATGTGGTGGGTGGCAATAGTAGTAGGTAAAGCCATCAGGTAGC
Source organism: Panax quinquefolius (assembly GCA_020205615.1). Lineage (NCBI taxonomy): Eukaryota > Viridiplantae > Streptophyta > Magnoliopsida > Apiales > Araliaceae > Panax > Panax quinquefolius. The sequence continues at coordinate 12,819,123 of CM035158.1, forward strand.
AGGTCAAGTCTGAATTTTATTGACCATCAGGTAGCAGGTAAAGTCTTTCTCTCTCTATATTATCGAGCGTATTTTGTGAGTATTTAGATACTTTGAGAGTTGCTATTCAGTACAAGTTCCATTCAACATCATATCCGATGTTTCATTCCGAAGTACTGTCTCTTTGAGGTAAGGGATGTTATTTTCTTCATATATGATATTATTTCTTTCAATATCATTATGCCGAGTTATTGATCTGAATTTTTAATCAAATTTGGAACTTATTGTGTCGGGGTTACTATTAACGTATACAACACTATTCACGTATACGGCACTATTCACAAATACGGCACTACTTTATTCAATCAAAAATGAATTTTTTTCTTTTTCTTCCATATGTCTTTTATGGTTACTATCTTTGATTGTATCCATGTTTTGATCTTTATTTTTGAATTCTACTTCACATTTGGTTATTATGGAGTATTATTGAATTTGGATAAACCGATATACGAATTCCTAATAATTGTCCTTCTATTTCACTGGATTCGTTCTCTAAAATATTTTTCATCATCCTCAGTCCTTAATGGTGATACTTAATGAATATATTTGGCCTGTAGTGCAAAGATGAATGATTACCTGATGAATATCTTTGGCCCGTAGTGCAAAGATGAACAGGTGTTGAGATGAACATGACCAACTGGTGATATAAATGAATATCTTTGGCCCGTAGTGCAAAGATGTATATTGATTGATGTTACAGGGATAAAATATTGATGATGGACTTTTAAATTCATAGATGATAGTAGATTTCATTATCTACTTAACTCTTCTAATGAATTGTTGTTTCACCGCAGATTGTTGATCTAAAACTTGTTGCCTATTGTATTCTATCGATTTTTTCTGTTGAAGACTAAGGATAATTTGTTGTATATTATCTTAGTCATAATGTTCTTTACTGGGCTATTTAAGCTCACCCTTTTCCTTTTTGTTCCATTTTTCTTCTCAGGAGGTGAAAGTTTAGTAGGGACTAGCCGGGGTACGGAGTGATGACTCAAGATAGCTATTTTAGTAGTCCTCACGATTTTGTAAAATAGTGCATCAACAATTGTAATGAGGACTTTATTTGGGTGTGAATATTGTCTAGAAGACAATATTGTATTTAAACTCACAGTATGTGTTGTCGTATTTTGCACGATAATTTTTTTAATAAAGTTGTAGTTGTTTTTCTGTACCATGTATTTGGCGACTCAGAATGGGTGATGTATACCTATTTTGGGGGCGTCACATACTGTCTTTTCGAGGTAAGGGATATTATTTTTTTTAAATGATATTATTTCTTTCAATATCATTATGCCGGAATATTGGGAGTATTTTTCTTGTGAAATTCTTGTCTTTTAGTGTCGGGGTTACTATTCACGTACACGACACTATTCACGTATACGGCACTATTCACGAATACGACACTATTCATAGGAAAATTAAAATTTCATTTTTCGTCCAAAATATCTATTATGGATACTAGCTTTGATTGTATCCATGTTTTGATCATTCTTGAATTCTACACCACTATGATTATTTATGAGGTATTTTTGGACATGAAATAGCTGAAATACGAATCCTTAATATTTATTCTTTTGTTTCACTGGATTCGTTTCCTTTAAAATATTTTCATCATCCTCAGTCTTAAATGATGATATTATTGAATATCTTTGGCTCGTAGGCAAAGATAAATAATTTTATAATGAATATCTTTGGCCGTAGTGCAAAGATGAACAGTGTTGAGATGAACATGACCGATCGATGAATATCTTTGATCTCAGAGTGCAAAAAGATGAATATTTGATTCAAGATGTATATTGATTGATGTTACAGGGATAAAATATTGATGATGGACTTTTAAATTCATAGATAGTAGTAGATTTCATTCTCTACGTAACTCTTCTATGAATTATTATTTCCGCTGCGAATATTGATCTGAAACTTGTTATCTATTGTATTTTATCAGATTTTTTCCTGTTGAAGACTAACGATAATTTGTTCTATATTATCTTAGTCATAATATTCTTTACTAGGCTAGTTGAGCTCACCCTTTTCCTTTTTTTGTTCCATTTTTCTTCTTAGGAGGCAAGAATGTAGCGAGTACTAGTCGGGGTATGGAATGATGATTCTAGAAGTTGTTTAGTAGTCCTCACCATTTTTGTAAGATAATGTATCAATAATTGTGATGAGGATTTATTTGGGTATGGATATTGTCTAGAAGATAATATTTGTATTTAAACTCACAATTTTTATGATGTATTAATAAAGTTGTAGTAGTTTCTGTACCATGTTATTGACGACCTAAAATGGGTGATGTATACCTATTTTGGGGGCGTCACATTGCGCCCTAGCGGGCTAAACCTTAAGAGGCCTCCGTCTGTTCTTTTCTTTCATTTCAGCCTTTCTTGGTCAGTTTTCATCATTTTCTCATTATTCTTGGTCCTCATCATCTTCATCATCATCTTCTTGGTCTGAGGGTGGGAAAATTGGCAAAGTGGGTGGCACCAGAAATTGAACTGGTTCCATTGTCGGGTTCATTCGGGTGAACAAATCGATCAAAGCGGTATTGAAGTTGAAATAATCAAATCCTTCATATTAACCTGCACTTTCAACAAATGATTAGGCATGACGAAATCAAAATTTTTCAAGTTGGCGAACACATGATTATGAACAATCTCATGATAAATCTTAATTTTTACGATATCCGTTTTCTTATGTTCCATTAACTCCAAATCATGATCCTCCTCAACCACTAAGCTTTGTTCGTCTTTAACTATAACTGCTTCTTCAACTACCTCCTTTATATCTTCCACGCTTTCTACTAAAAAGGACAAATCACATGTATGAGAAATAGGATATAACGCTACAACTTTCTTGAAGATTTTTCCTACAGGCTTTCAAATTCTTGCAACACCTCTTAACTTCATTAATACATCAGAAAAGAAATCTCCCTTTGTCGCTCGTCTCTAGCTTTTCTTTTCTCAACATCTTGATACCGATATTTCAACTTGTCAAGTCTATATTGTGCTTCCCTTAATTCCTCCAAAAGATCATCATAATGGGGCAACGAGTTTTTACGATGATGAACATAAATCTTATAATCTAACAAATCACATTCATTCTTAATAAAGTAAATATAATCCTATACTTGTTCATTTCTTGCCTTTGTAGTTCTATACAATTTTGATGCACAGATTGAGAGAGCTTTTGGTCAAATTTAATTAATCAAAACTTGAGGCAACAATATGTAAGTGTACAAACTATCAAGGACCCGAGAAAAGCTTATGATTAATAATGAATAATCAAATTAAAATTTTTCCAATACTAACCCAACATCAAATCATGTTAACTTTGTTGCTTGGTTTCGTTAGTGACTGTTGTTAAACTTTGTTTTGCTTGATTCCGATGTGACTGTTGTTAAACTTTTCGTGACAGAGATAACAATTGATTTCTCACAAGATGGACTGTTTTGAGTCTTTTTCTAATAAACAAAAAATTAAAAGATAGATTCGACTAGTTTTACCTAGTCTTGACGATGAACGAACAGTTGCTTGCATTCTCCAACTAAGAAGGTCCCATAGATATCATTCTCCTTCACACTGACATCGAAGTGGGCTCAATTCAAGAAAAAGGTTTAAACCTAACAGAATTATCCTCTGCAGACTAAATTCCTTTGACATTAACTTAAGACCGACTGAATAATCCGTTGACGATATGGCTCTCGAAAATAATGTAATTCCAACGGAATTTCGTCAGAAACAGAATAGCCTCATTGGCGCCAAGTTTCTCGCCAATACGAAAACTAATTTCGACTGAACTTTGGTTATTTACGAGGGAATATTCATCGAGGTTTATATAATTTTGAGGGAATTATTTTTGACAAAATTTTTGTTGGAAATAACTTATAAAATCTAATTAAGCTTAGTCTTTAGCTAGCCGCCTCATTTCATTTCATTTCCCTATATATCTCTCTTCACATCCCTAGTTCTCTGACTCTCTGCACTGTCTTACTCTCATCTCTCACAGCCTCCTCACGCTGGTAGTTGGTTCAAACTCCTCACATCGTCTGTGCCATCTCGTCATGCCGCCTCATCTCTAATACGCTCTCTCTCTCTCTCTCTCTCTCTCTCTCTCTCTTTCTGTAAATACATAAGGTAAGTATCTAAATTTTATCAAGTTAAAATTCATTATTAATGTTGTAGAATCTAATATTAGGAATGGATATATAGTATCTAAATTTGGGAATGGAGTTTTACTATCTAAAATTGATAATATTAATGGAGAAACTAAAATTGGTGCATATTATTGTTAAATCTTGTGGGCCCAAGTACAAATTAGGGTTCACATAACCTAATTGAATTAAATTCACAAATTAGGGTTCACACTATAATTAAATGAATGACATAAAAGATGGATATGAATGAACAAGATCATAATTAATAAATGAAACATTAAATAAGTAAAAAGGGAAAAACCCTAGGGTTTTGGGCCCTTAAGGTTCGGCCACCCTAGGGTTCAACCACTCTAAGATGGTTCCTCTTTAAGGAAAAGATAAATTAATATGTTCCCTGACTGGATTTGGGTGGAACTATCAGAACGAAACAAAAAAATATAGATAAAAGATGAACAAAAGAAAATCAAAGTAACTCCTAGAGTTTGACCTCCTAGCTAGGGCGCGCACTATCTTATTTTTCCGATTTGTGTGTCAGAAGGGTTTTGATATATGTAAGGAACGGCCTGGAGAACTTCATCATTTCCCAGCATACTGAAGAACGACACTTTCTTCCATACAACGCCTCGAATGGAGCCATGCCAATGCTTGCTTGATAACTGTTGTTGTAGGAAAACTCCACCAACGGTCAGAACTTGTCCCAACTTCCCTTGAAGTCAAGGACACAGATTCTTAATAAATCTTCCAGAGTTTGAATTGTCCTCTCTGATTGTTCGTCTGTCTGAGGATGATATGCCGAACTAAATCATAAATCCGTGCCCATAGATTTTTGCAAACTAACCCAAAATCGTGAAGTGAATCTTGGGTCACGATAAAAAACTATGGATATTGGCATACCATGCAGTCATACAATCTCGTTTATGTACATACGAGCAAGACGTTCAAGTGTATAGGTTTCTCGTATAGGTAAGAAGTGAGTAGACTTGGTCAATCTATCAACAATGACCCAAATTGCATCAATGCCTTGAGAAACCTTGGGAAGACCAGTAACGAAATCCATGGTAATGTGCTCCCACTTCCATTCTCAGTAATTTCAAGTGGTTCCAATGGACCTTTTGGTACTTGATGTCTCACTTGCGACTCGTTGACAAGTTAGACACCTTGAGATAAACAACGCTATCTCTCTCTTCATATTTCTCCACCAAAATGTATGACGAAGATCACGATACATTTTGCATCACGGATGGATTGCAAAAATTGTGTTGTACACTCCATCATGATTTTATACTTTAAATCGTGGTCGTTAGGAACACAAAGTCCGGAGTTGACTCAAGTATTCCTTCATCATCGATTCTTGCTTCCTAAGATAGCACCTTCTTGCACTTTCTTCCTCATACGGATCGACTCCGAGTGTCGTAGTTTGAGCGACTTTAACTTTATCAATTAAAGCTCTGCTTCTACTCAGATATTTGCCATCATCATACGGGGTCCCTAGTAGTCTTTATCTCTATCTCCATCCTTTGCAAGTCATACAAAATGGGCCTTTGCGTTGACAAAATCGAACTCAGACTCATGCTTATGATCTTCTACTCAATGCGCCGCCTACCACGCTCGCTTTTCGTGATGGTATTGGATGGTATGATCATAATCTTTCAACTGTTCAAGCCAACGTCGTTGTCGCATGTTGAGTTCCTTTTGAGTGAAGAAATATTTGAGGCTTTTATGATCTGTAAAGATCTCCACTTTCTCCCCATACAAGTAATGCCTCCAAATCTTTAGTGCAAAGACAACATCTGCCAACTCTAGATCATGAGTAGGATAATTCCTCTCATGTTCTTTGATTTGTCGTGAGGCATAGGCTATGACTTTCCTATGTTGCATGAGAACACATCTTAACCCTTTGCTCAAGCATCATCAGATATAACAATTCCTCCAAACAGATGGTATTGTCGTAACAAAAGCTAAAATGAGTCTTCTCTTGAGTTCTTAAAAACTCTTCTCACATTCCTCGCTCCAACCGAACTTTGTATCTTTCCGAGTCAGCTGAGTTAATGGAGTAGCGATTCGAGAAAACCCTTCTATGAATCTCCGATAATAACCAGCTAAACCGAGAAAGCTAAGTACTTCATTATTGATTTAGGTTGCTCCCGGCTTTGAATAGCTTCAATCTTTCTTTGGGTCAACAGATATTCCATGACTTGATACCACGTGTCCAAGGAATGCTACTTCTCTCGCCGAACTCGCATTTCTTCAACTCGCATAAAGCTTATATTCACGAAGCTTTTGGAGTATCAATCTCAAATGTTGCTCATAATCTTCACGGGTTTTGGAATATATGAGGATATCATCAATAAATACCACCACAAAGTGATCCAAATATTCCTTGAATACTCGGTTCATCATATCCATGAAGGCAGCAGGAGCATTAGTCAATCCAAAAGACATGACTAGGAATTCATAATGCCCGTCTCGAGTTAGTTCCAAAGTCGTCATTGGAATGTCATCGGTTCTAATCTTCAATTGGTGATATCCTAACGCAAGATCAATCTTTGAAAAGAATTTGGCTCCTTGCAACTGGTCAAACAGGTCATCAATACGTGGTAATGGGTACCTATTTTTGATGGTGACATGATTCAACTCCCGATAATCAATACAAAGTCGCATACTCCCATCTTTCTTTTTCACAAATAGAACAGGAGCACCCCAAGGAGAAGTAATAGGACGAATAAAGCCAATGTCTAACAATTCCTTCAGTTGGGTCTTTAACTCCTGAAGTTCAATAGGAGCCATTCGATATGGGGCTTTGGAAATGGGTTTTGTACCGGGTTCAAGGTTGATACAAAATTCAATTTCACGCTCTGGGGGTAGGCCATGAAGTTCTTCAGGGAATACATTAGGAAATTCATTAACAATAGAAATATCATTCAAAATTGACGTATTTTTGTTTAGATCCGTGACATGAGCTAAGAAAGCTTGACATCCATTTTTTAATAAACGAATTGCTTTATGGCTTGAAATAACAGTGATTGATTTTAATGGTTTGGTTGCTTGAATTTGCTTAATAGGTTGGTTAGGAATATGAAAGCTAACAACCTTGCGAAAACAATCAATTTTTGCATGATGATTAGTTAACCAATCAATCCCTAGAATCACATCAAATGCAAGTATTTTCAATGAAATAAGATCGATAGGTAATGTGAGGGTACCGATTTGAACCAAACAAGATTTATAAATAGTGGATGTAATGAAGGTTTCTCCCAATGGAGTTTCAACAGATAAGTCAAAGTCTAATTTCTCCGGAGTCAAATTTAAACGTTGAGCGCAAGTAGGAGAAATAAAAGAATGGGTAGAACCGGTATCAAATAAGGTATAAACTTCACTAGAGTTTATGATAAGCTTACCCGTGATGACCTTGTTCGGGTTTCTTACTTTCTGGGAGGTCACAACAAACGCTCCCCCTTGCACTACCGGCTTTGACTTTTCTGGGACGGCCTTTGGTGCCTCCATCCTAGCTAAACTTGTCTATAGTGAACGACAAAATCGGGCTAGGTGACCTTCTCTGCCACAATTATAACATACTTTGACAAAGATAAGCGCAATTTGACCGATGTGTCCCTCCCTCCGCATTTGAAGCATATGATAGTGGTCGTTCTCCTTCCTTAGCAGAATCTTTGGTCTTTGACGTCTTTCCATCATTGTTGAATTTCCGCTTCTTAGAATGTCCATTCTTATTGTTTTGGTCCTGATTACCACCGAAGTGGTTATCATTTCTGTCCTGTTGATTCCCTCCACACTTGTTGTCACCGCTTCGATGACTGCTTTCACTGGTATTATCATTTTATCGGCTGCTATCTTTTGGTTGGTTTGACTCATTATCACGCTCCAATAACTGAGCCCTATTAACAACATCTGAATACAAACACAATTTATGAAAGATAAGAAATTGACGTATCTCAGGTTTCAAACCTCTTAAAAACATTCGCGTCATTCTCTCCTCATTATCAACCAAATGGGACGCAAACCAGGACAACTCGGCAAACTTGGCTTCGTACTGCGATACGGTCATATTATTTTGTTCCAGCTTGATGAACTCTACCTCTTTCATGTGACGAATACTTTCGAGAAAGTACTTGTCGTTGAACAGTTCCTGGAACTTCTCCCAAGATATCTTCAGTGCAGCAGGTTGAGTACGTTTTACAGATTCCCACCAGTAATCTGCCTCTGCACGCAACATGAAGGTGGCAAAAAGAACCTTTTGTTGTGGAATTTTGCCCTCAAAATTTACGTACGTACCTGGTATGCCAAACAGGTGAGGATACCTCAACTTCATTGCAAATTCTAACTCTTGAGGTATAACCTTTGAGTGTCGAATACATTCCAGGATTTTAATAGGTACATCTTCATACGTTAAATTATCCGCTATCTCGTCCGGTTCTAAATCAATAATGTGGTTCGGGTCGTCCACATATTTACGTAACATCGATATGTTAAAAACGTTATGAGCACGCGACATACTTGGCGGTAAAACGAGTCTATGAGCCACAGTTCCTACTCGATCGAGGATTTCTAATGGGCCAACTAATTAAATCGAGGGTTGAGATTTCCTCTCTTCGTCGATTCTTGCTTCTAGAATAACACCCTCTTGAACCTTCTTCTTCACATTCATCAGCTTCAGGTGTGTAGCTTGAGCGACTTTAACTTTATCGATTAAAGTCGATTCTACTTGTATATTCGTTATCTTCACGTGGGTCCCTAGAGTCTTTAACTCTATCTTCACCATTTGTAAGCTATACGAAATGAGTCTTTGTGTTAACAACATCGCACTCGTAAACGCATACGATCTTCTACTCAACATGTCAGCTACCATGTTCGCTTTTCCACGATGATATTGAATGGTACGATCGTAATCTTTAATAGCTCGAGTCAACGTCTTTGGCGCATGTTACGTTCATTTTAGTTGAAGAAATATTTGAGGGTTTTAGAAATATGTTTTGTACTGGGGTCAATACAAAATTCGATTTCACGCTCTAGGGGTAGGCTAAGAAGTCTTCAAGAATATGTCAGGAAATTTATTAACGGTAGAAATATCATTTAAAACTATGACCCTCATCCAAGACTTGGATAGTACGTCACATTGATACCTACCAACTTGCCATCTTCATTCACGATGTCGCCTATAGAAAGTCTGGCTTCGGTGCATTCCACACAAGGAAGTCAACAACGAAAGGATCGGGGCTCTTTACTTATGGCTTGATATGACAATGATTGACTTTAGTGGTTTGATTGCTTGAATTCGCATAACAGGTTGGTTAGGAATATGAAAGCTAACAACCTTACGAAAAGCATGTTGAGTAGTTAACCAATCAATTCCTAAAATCACATCAAAGGCAAGTATTTTCAAAGAGATAAGATTGACAGGTAACGTGAAAGTGTTGATTTGAATCAAACAAGATTTATAAATAGTAGAGGTAACGAAGGTTTCTACTAACGAAGTTTCAACTAATAAGTCAAAGTCTAACTTCTCCGGAGTCAAATTTAAACGTTGAACGCAAGCAAGAGAGATAAAATAATGGGTAGAACCGGTATCTAATAAGGTATAGACTTCGCAAGAATTTATAATTAACTAACCCATGCAAACTTCGTTAGGGTTACTCGCTTTTTTGAGAAGTTGCGAAAAATGCTCTTCCTGAAACCACCGGATTTGTTTTGTCTGTATCCACCTTTGGTGCCACCATCCCAGCTGGACTTGACTTTACTATATGACAAAATAGAGCTAAATGACCTTCTCTTCTTGAAATATCCACTTCTATTATCTTAGCCATGATTACCACCGAAGTGGTTACCATTCTTGGCATGATAATTTCCCCCACGATGGTTATCATTGTTCCGATTGTCGTTGCCACTGGTATGATTATTATCGTGTTGTTGATCGTTACCTTTTGGTTGTGCTAACTCATTATCGCGCTCCAATAACTGAGCCCTTTTCACAACATCTGAATATAAACAAAGTTTATGAGAAATAAGGTATTGACGTATATCGAGTTTCAAACCACTTAGAAACATTCGCGTCATTCGCTCCTTATTATCGACCAAATGGGACGAAAATCGGGACAACTCGGCAAACTTAGATTTGTACTGCACCACGGTCATATCGTTTTGCTCCATTGCTTAATGAACTCCACCTCCTTCATGTGACGAATACTTTCAGGAAAGTACTTGTCGTTGAACAATTCTTGAAATTTCTCCCAAGACATCTTGAGTGCGTCAGGCTGGGTACGTTTTACAGATTCCCACTAATGATTTGCTTATTCACGTAACATAAAGGTGGCGAATGGAACTTTTTGCTCCTCTGAGCATTCCAAGACATCAAATATCTTGGTGATCTGCTTAATCCACGTCTCTGCCTTAAGTGGGTCTGGCTTTCCCAAAAACTCCGGTGGTCCCAGCTCCTTGAACTACTTAGCGGTGACCAACCGTGGGTTGCCATTGTTTCCACCTGCGTTATGAACAGGAGTCTCTCTCGTTTGGTGTTGCATGAATTCTAAAAAGCTCCTAAACGTACTGTCATTCGTTAATTGATCATTATTGTTGTTTACAGGAGGATTATCGCCATCCTGTTGCACATTGTTCTGATTATTGATGTGTGGAGACTCAACGGTCTCCTGTGCTCCATTGCTTATCTCAACATTTTTGGATGCCATTTTCAAATACTGCCACAAAACAAGGGTTAAATAACATATCACATATTATCCCTATACTCTGACCGACCAATTAAATACCAAATAAACTTAGGTAGGTCATACTAGCGAATGAATTCCCCGTCTCTCCCCTCCTAGTTCTTGTCTCACATCTTAGCCAGGGATCATATCCCTAAGCTTTGCTACCAACTGTGACACCCCCAAAATTAGGTATACATCACCCATTCTGAGTCGCCAAATACATGGTACAGAATATAAATACAATCTTAATTATACAACAAGAGAGATGTGAATTTTAATACAAATATTGTCTTCTAGACAATATCCACTCTCAGAATAAGCCCTCATTATATTTATTTTTACACTATTTCACAGAATAGTGAAGACTACTAATGCACCATCTAGGACCATCACTCTGTTCCCCGACTAACCCCGGCTACGTTCTCATTTCCTGAAGAGAACAATGGAAGAAAGGGTGAGCTCAACTAGCCCAGTAAGAAATATTATGACTAAGATAATGCAGAATAAATTATCATTAGTCTTCAACAATGTTAAACTGATAAAATACAATAGACATCAAGCTTAACTGCAGCTGAACAAGCAATCCATTAAAAGAGTCAAGTAGAGAATAAAATCTACTATCTTTTATGATTTAAAAAGGTTTTTCATCACTTTTATCACTGAGACTCAGCTCAAAAAATAATCCACATCATTAAATCATCCATGCACTACAGGCCAAGGATATTCTTTAGTATCACGACCACGAATTATCTATGCACTACGGGCCAAAGATAATCTTGTTTTCATCAATGGTCCTGATCATGCCATAAAACAATTCATCTTTGCACCTTGTCAAGAGAATCCATAGCCATAATCATACCAAAACTCCCATTAATAATTCATTACGGGCCAATGAGGACTTTTTCCACATCATTTGTAACATTACGGTTATGATTATACCGAATAATCCCTGGTCATAATCACACCAAGTTCATCTATGCACTACAGGCCACAAATGACTTTCAACATAATATAAACATGAGAATGATGACAATGACATAATAATTCAATAAAACAAGTTCAAGAATTAATTTATCCAGGAACCAATAACATCCAAATTGTAAACATAATAATTCTTTGTAGAGTAAAATTTAAGAATGCTCAGAAGAATATTTCCATGAAAAGATACTGGATGAAGCGCAAATATCAAGGATATTCCACTAATTTCATGGAGTATAGAAGTCAAAACTTTAACCAACTGAGTATAATAAAGAATAGAATAACAAAAGAAATCACCATGCATGCGGTACTTCGCATAGACAGGTTATTCTAACAGAATAATAATAATGAAACCAGGTCAGGCGTAATACGCACCGACAGGATATTCCAACAGAATAATAAAGAATGGAATAACAATAGAAATCACAATGCATGCGGTGACTTAGATGATGAAGTTATTCCAATGTAATAATAAATAAGCGGAACCAGTCCCACAGTAAAAGCATGCATGTGATATATTCCAATGTAATAATAAAGATTTTAACAAGGTCCCATGATAACGCATGCATGTGATATTCCAACGTAATAATAAAAGACGGAACCAGTGTCCGTTGTAAAAGCATGTATGCAGGATATTCCAACAGAATAATAAAGAATGGAATAATAAAAGAATTTCACCATGTATGCGGTACTTCGCATAAACAGGTTATTCCAACATAATAACAAAGAATAGAATAACATAAGAATTTCACCATGTATGCGGTACTTCGCATAAACTGGTTATTCCAACATAATAACAAAGAATGGAATAACAGAAGAATTTCACCAAGTATAGGGTAGTCCGCGTATACAGGTTATTCCAACAGAATAATAAGGAATGGAATAACAGAAGTTCTCTCCATGAATACAAAAGAAATAATACCCCTTACAGGTACAACAAATAATATCCATTACCGTAAAAGAATCTGGATATAGGAAAAGAAAGTTAGCAGACTTCTCTTCTTCTTTCTCTCTATAATTTTCTCTCTCCAGAGTTTCAGTGAATTCGTAAGAAAATAATGAAGGAATGAGCTTCTATTTATAAAGGAATGGACTGCATAGTAACTGAGATAATCATATCCTTCCTAGGAATGGAAAAGTAATAAAACAAAACTTATATAATATAATCTAATAAAAACGAATAACTTTATAAAAGTATTCTGTTTTATATAAAAAGCTTTTCTGTTTTATTACACTAATAATACTGATAAAACAAAACTGAGTGACTTATCACATAAGCATTAATAATCAATACTGTGTGCTACTATACAACCATGCGTATTACTGTACTTTTACTACTGAGTAGTTCAACAGTATTAATGGTAAAACTTCCACCGTTATTCTCATAAAAAATATTTTTGTCGTTTTCTCAATTCGATAATAATTCTGTTGTGGGGTCCACCAATGATTGTACTGTCGTACGGATATTCCCCGATAAAAAAAAATCTCCGACCAATCGAATATAATATGACAACTTACATACTTTGAAAATTTTATAAATACTACCCACAACTATAACATTATATCAAATCCACACCATAATATCAAAAATTATTTCGAGAAAAATTAAATATTTATTCATAAAAATCTGGGGTCTCACAGTTAGTTTGCTTCAATTGTCATTGGTTTGATCTTGAAAATGGAGTTAGAGTAGATAAAAATTCAGGACTAGTGAAGATTAATGTTAAGTCAAAACTAAACTCAAACGAGCCTTTTATTTTAGCAAGTCAAGTAACGCAGGTGTACTATGCGCGGATTGTTGAGACTCTTGCAAGCTCATGGTATGTTGTTATAACCACCAAAGCACGTTGTTTTCAAGGCACAACTCCTCGTCCAGACGATGAACCTTTACACACTATAAAAAAATAGGCCTTTAACAATGATTTTTCGGGCAACAACTTTATAAGTCGTTGCTAAAAGTATATGTTTAGCAACGAAATTTGTCTTTGTTGCAGATTGTGTCAAGCTTTCACTTTTGCAACGAAATTCATAATTCGTTTCTAATTCGTTGGCGGGAAAAAATTTCATTACAAATTCGTTGTAAAATTTACGGCCACTTGATTTTCCGTCATCGTGGACAACGAAAGTTTTTTTGTTGCTAAAAATGGGGCTTTAGCAATGATTTTTCAAGCAACAACTTTATAAGTCGTTGCTAAAAGTGTGTGTTTAGCAACGAAACTTGTCCTTCGTTGCAGATTGTGTCAAGCTTTCACTTTTTGCAACGAAATTCATAAGTAGTTGCAAAATTTGGAAACAAAATTCGTTAGAAATTCGTGGCAAAATTTTTAACCACTTGATTTCTCCTCATCGTGGACAACGAAAGTTTTTTTGTTGCTATATTTCGTTGCCTAATATGGACCACATTCATTGGCAATAATTTTTATTTTCGTTGCATATTTTATACAATTTTTTAACGACTATTAAAATGTAGCCTTAAATTAAGATGATGATAATAATAATAATAATAATAATAATAATAATAATAATAATAATAATTATAATAATAATAATAATAATAATAATAATAATAATAATAATAATAATAATAATAATAATAATAATAATAATAATAATAATAATAATAATAATAATAGTAGTAGTAGTAGTAGTTATTATTATTATTATTATTATTATTATTATTATTATTATTATTATTATTATAATAATACTAATAATATTACAATTATTATCACACTATTTCAGAATAGTGAGAACTACTAATGCAAACCATCCTCGACCGTCGATCCATTCCCCGATTAGTCCCGGTTATATTCTCATTTCAAAGAGAATGAAAGAAAGAAAGGGTGAGCTCAACTAACACAAGAAGAAATATTATGACTAAGATAATGCGAATAAATTATCCTTAGCCTTTAACAGTATAATAACTGATAGAATATAATAGACAACAAGTTTTAGATCAACAACTGCAGCGGAATAAGCAATCCATTAGAAGAGTCATGTAGAGCATGATATCTACTATCTTCTATGATTTAAAAATTTATCATCAATTTTATTCCTGTAATACCAATTAACAGTTCTTTATTATATCCAAGACAAAGAACTTTCATCACCTGTCATCACTTGAACCACCAAAGATTTTAGTTAAATTCACAATTCATATTTATAATAATGTGAATCAACAGTTTCTCCTTGCCACAAAGGCTTAATAGAACGTTTACTCAATATCCTGCCAATCACATCATCGAATTATTCATGCACTACGGCCAAGGATATTCGTTAGTATCACCAGTGGTCATGATCATGTCATACACCTGTCCATCTTTGCACTACGGGCCAAAGCTATCAATCAATTATTCATCTTTGCACTACGACCAAAGATATCAATCACCAGTTCTTCTTTGCACTACAGGCCAAAGTCATACAACTGTAAAACCAATAACCAACACCATCTATCACTATATATGGCCAAAGATGACTTTTAACGAATATAAACATGAGGATCATGACAAAGATATAAGCATTAATCAAACAAAATCAAGGATAAATATTAAAGTCTTTAAATTTATCCAGAGTTTAAAAATATCCAAATTATGAACATGATACTGCTTTGTGGAGTAAAATTCAAGAATAATATTGTATCAAAAATGATTTGAATGTAAAATAATATTTCAACGAATATTTGACGAAGATAATAACATTATTCATTATATTAATATTATTCATTATATAATAACATTAAATTTATTTACTAATATTATTAAACTCCATTTACTATTAACAATTCCTTATTCCTCTTTTAAACTCCATTTAATATTATTCATTATATAATAACATTAAATTCATTTACTAATATTATTAATCATTAAATAATATTTTAAATCAATGATTTCATAACACCTTAATCTAAATGTTATCAATCACTTAATAATCTCACAATCTAATATTATTAATATTATAACAATATTTTAATCATTTCTTAAACTTATAATAATATATTTTAATTATTTACACTTTACTAATTAATGCATTTAATCGTCCTAAAATGCCAAACTCATAAGATTTCATCACCAATAACCAAAACCCTCATCAAAAATCTGCGTATACCTTGTAGACACTCAAAATTTTCTGCACTCCTATTACTGACATTGCAGAAGGGTAGATTCGTCTTTTGGAGAAAACCCTGAAAGACAACATACAAATCATTCTTGATACTACCAGAAGTTCAGCTCCGACCCAGAACACAAACCGGGAGCTTCAAATCCAAACCCGGAACACACACCGGGAATGTCATTTCCAGTCTCGGAGATAACCCCGAGATATGCAGATCAAAAGACCGGCAACAACACCGAAAAGAATAGCTCTGTCTCGACGATAACACCGTGACATTCAGTTCCAGTCCTAGAGACAACACTGGGAGTAGCAATCCCTTCCTTGGTGATAACCCCAAGAGATGCCATCGCAGTTCCGGCAATAACCCCGAAAATGCTTGTTTCAAACACATGCAATCAGCTTCAATCACAGATGACAGTGAGGCACACAAACAAGCAGTTCTATCTGTAAGACCCCAACTTTTATACATAAAGATGAATTTTCTATTATTATTATTTTTGAATATTATGGAATAAATTTGATATAATGTTATAGTTGTGGGTAGTATTTATAAATTCTGTAAAGTATGCAAGTTGTTATATTATATTCGATTGGTCGGGGAATATTCATTTTAGTAGGGAATATTCGTATAACGACGCAATCATTGGTGGACCCCACAACAGAATTATTGTCAGATTGAGAAAATGACAAAAATATTTTTATAAGTTTTACCGTTGATACTGTTGAATTACTCGGTAGTAAAAGTACAGTAATACGCGTGGTTGCATAATAGCACCTGGTATTGATTATTGATGCTTACGTGAGAAGTCATTCTGTTTTGTTCAATTATTGCTATAGTAATTGTTGCATAATATCTCACGTTATTTGATTCAATTATTGTAGATATTTTATATATTGTTAAAATCAATAATTGAGACGACAAAGTTATTAATATTATTATTTGTAATATTAACGATGTCTAAAGTTCACATCGAGGAGAGATTTGGTCACCTAATTGCTGCATGATAGGGAGAAATCTTTATTGAAAGCCCTCTTTCTGGAGGAACGACCAGTCGATTAATATTGTGAATTGTAATAAAGATGATAAATGTTGTTAAAATTATTAAGGTGTTTTTTATGAAGTCTGCTTATTTTATGGATCTCCATTTATCCATTTTCCAAAATAATCGGTAGAAAATTTTTTAAAAGTGGGGCCCACATGTGGGGGCCACATGTGGGGCCCATATGTGTTGAAAATAATAGGTTGATGTCTTGTGTGGGAAACGAGGGAGGTATTTTATATATTTATATATGTTAGTGGATTTTGGTGGAGTATTGAATTGATGAGGGAAGTGTTTGTTTTATTAATATATATATATATATATATATATATATATATATATATATGTGTGTGTGTGTGTATATATATATATATGTGTGTATGATAGGGACTTGTGGGGGTAGAATTGATATATATGTGTGTGTGTGTGTGTATTGTGTGTAGAAGTGTGTGTAAATGGTGGTGGTGGGAAAGTGTCTGGTGATAGTGATAGGTGTTGAAAATTGGGTGGTTTTGTTAAAAACCATGTGTTATATATATATATTTATATATTATATTATTTTGTTTTTCTCAATAATGGTGTTGAATTCAAGCATTGGTTATGGCAACAGACGTCCGTAATTATTGTGTCTGTATTATTTTCTACACAGTACCCCTTAAATTCTTCTATAAATAGGAAGCTTAGTTAGAATTGAAATCACACCAGAAATTCTCTTCTATAATCTTGAGAGTATTTCTTTAGAGTTTTAAGAAGCTTTGAGCGTAGTGCAACTTTTCTTAAAGAATATCCTCACCCTACTAGTCGGAATACTCTTCTTTTACGGTAAAGGGTGTTATTTCTTTTGTATTCAAGAAGAGAACTTCCGTTATTCCATTTCTTTATTGTTCTATTGGAATAACTCAGATAATGCTGGGCTACCCTATACTTGGTGACATTCTTCTATTATTCGCTTTTTATTATTCTGTTGGAACATCCATATGCATGCTTTCGCGCCGACTGGTTCCGCCTCTATTATTATTCTGTCTTTATTATTCCGTGGAACATCCTCGTGCATGCTTTATCTTTGGACTGGTTTCGTCTTTATTATTACTCGTCTTTATTATTACATTTGGAACATCCTGTTCACATGCTTTACGCCAAACACAGTTTCGTCTTTATTATTCTGTTTGAATAACCTGTCTATGCGATGTACCGCATGCATGGTGATTTCGGTTGTTATTCCATTCTTTATTAATCTGTTGGAACATCCTGTCGGTGTGATTTTCACCTGACCTTGTTCCGTTATTATTATTCTATTGGAATAACCTGTCTATGCAAAGTACCGCATGCATGGTGATTTTTGTTGTTATTCCATTCCTTATTATTCTCAGTGGGTTAAAATTTTAACTTCTATACTTCATGAAATTAGTGGAATATCCTTGATATTTGCGCTTCATCCAGTATCTTTTCATGAAAATATTCTTCTGAGCATTCTTGAATTTTACTTTACAAAGAAGTATCATGTTGACAATTTGGACGTTATTAGTTCCTGAATAACTTAATTCTTATATCATTGTCATCATCCTCATTTTTATATTTTTTTTAAAGTCATCTATGACCTGTAGAGCATAGATGGACTTGGTATGATTATGATCAGGAATTATTCGGTGTAATCATGACCGTAATGTTACAAATGATGTGGTAAAAGTCCTCATTGGCCCGTAGTGCATTGATGGACAGTTGTTGGCATGATCAGGACCATTGATGAATACACGAATATCCTTGGCCCGTAGTGTATGGATAATTTGTGGTTGTGATACTTAAGAAGATCCTTGGCCGTAGTGCAGGGGTGATTCGATGATGTGGATTATTTATTAAAATTTGAGTCCCAAATGATAAAAGTGATGAAAAACCTTTTAAAACATAAAAGATAGTACATTTTATTCTCTACTTGACTCTTTTAATGGATTGTTTGTTCCGCTGCAGTTAAACTTGATGTCTATTGTATTTTATCAGTTTAACATTGTTGAGGACTAATGATAATTTATTCTGCATTATCTAAGTCATAATATTTCTTGCTGGGCTAGTTGAGCTCACCCTTTCTTTCACTGTTCTCTTCAGGAAATGAGAACGTAGCTGGGACGAGTCGGGGAACGGAGTGACATTCCAAACAAAGAGGACTATTCAAACTCTCGAAGATTTATTAAGACTCTGTGTCCTTGATTTCAAGAGAAGTTGGGAAAAGTTCTTACCGTTGGTGGAGTTTTCATATAACAACAGTTATCAAGCAAGTATTGGCATGGCTCCATTCGAGGTGTTGTATGGAAGAAAGTGTCGTTCTCCAGTATGCTGGGATAGGTGGGTGGAAGCAACATTGTTGGGACCGGAGTTGGTACGTATGACTACGGAAAAGATTCAAACGATCCGATAACGTATAAAAACCTCACAAGATCGACAAAAGAGTTATGCTGATCTTCATCGAAAGGACGTGGAATTCGATATAGGAGATCATGTGTTGTTACGTGTTGCTCCATGGAAAGGAGTTACGAGATTTGGAAAGAGAGGGAAGTTAAATCCTCGATTCATTGGCCCATTTTTAATCCTCGATCGGGTAGGAGCTGTGGCCTATAGACTCTCTTTACCGCCAAGTATATCTCGTGTTCATAATGTTTTTCACATATCTATGTTACCTAAATATGTGAAAGATCCGAACCACATTATTGAGTTTGAACCGGACAAAATAGCGGAAGACTTAACGTATGAAGAAGTACCTATTCAAATCTTGGATAAGAAGGAACATATTTTACGCTCCAAGGTTATACCTCAAGTCAAAGTTTTGTGGAGAAACCATGATGTTGAGGAAATGACCTGGGAGTTAGAATCTGAAATGAAATCAAGGTATCCTTACCTCATTGATATACCAGGTACGTACCCTAATTTCGAAGGAAAAATTTCTTAAGAAGGGGAGGTTGTAAGACCCCAACTTTTATAAATAAAGATGAATTTTCTATTATTATCATTTTTGAATATTATGGAATAAATTTGATATAATGTTATAGTTGTGGGTAGTATTTATAAATTCTGTAAAGTATGCAAGTTGTTATATTATATTCGATTGGTCGGGGAATATTCGTTTTAGTAGGGATTATTCGTACAACGGAGCAATCATTGGTGGACCCCACAACAGAATTATTATCGGATTGAGAAAACAAAAAAAATGTTTTTATAAAAATAACGGCAGTAGTTTTACCGTTGATACTGTTGAATTACTCGGTAGTAAAAGTACAGTAATACGCGTGGTTGAATAATAGCACACGGTATTGATTATTGATGCTTACGTGAGAAGTCATTCAGTTTTGTTCAATTATTGCTATAGTAATTGTTGCATAATATCTCACGTTATTTGATTCAATTATTGTAGATATTTTATATATTGTTAAAATCAATAATTGAGACAACAAAGTTATTAATATTATTATTTGTAATATTAACGATGTCTAGAAGTTCTGTCAAGGAGAGGTTTGGTCACCTAATTGCGCGCTAATAGGGAGAAATCCTTATTGAAAAGCCCCCTCTTTCCTGGGAACGACCTGGTCGATTAATATTGTGAATTGTAATAAAGATGATAAATGTTATTAAAATTATTAAGGTGTTTTTTATGAAGTCTTCTTATTTTATGGATCTCCATTTACCCATTTTCTAAAATAATCGATAGAAAATTTTTTAAAAGTGGGGCCCACATGTGGGGGCCACATGTGGGGACCATATGTGTTGAAAATAATAGGTTGATGTCTTGTGTGGGAAAGGAGGGAGGTATTTTATATATTTATATATGTTAGTGGATTTTGGTGGAGTATTGAATTGATGAGGGAAGTGTTTGTTTTATTAATATATATATATATATATATATATGATAGGGACTTGTGGGGGTAGAATTGATATATGTGTGTGTGTATTGTGTGTGTAGGAGTGTGTGTAAATGGTGGTGGTGGGAAAGTGTCTGGTGATAGTTATAGGTGTTGAAAATTGGGTGGTTTTGTTAAAAACCATGTGTTATATATATATTTATATATTATATTGTTTTGTTTTTCTCAATAATGGTGTTAAATTCAAGCATTGGTTATGGCAACAGACGTCCGTAATTATTGCATCTGTATTATTTTCTACACAGTACCCCTTAAATTCTTCTATAAATGGGATGCTTAGTTAGAATTGAAATCACACCAGAAATTCTCTTCTATAATCTTGAGCGTATTTCTTTAGAGTTTTAAGAAGCTTTGAGTGTAGTGCAACTTTTCTTAAAGAATATCCTCCCCCTACTAGTCGGAATACTCTTCTTTTACGGTAAGGGGTGTTATTTCTTTTGTATTCAAGAAGAGAACTTCTGTTATTCCACTTCTTTATTGTTCTGTTGGAATAACCTGTATACGCGGGCAACCCTATACTTGGTGACATTCTTCTATTATTCTGTCTTTATTATTCTGTTGGAACATCCTGTCTGTGCTTTACGCCGGACCTTGTTTCGCCTCTATTATTCTGTCTTTATTATTCCGTGGAACATCCTGTCTGTGCTTTACGTCGGACCTGGTTCCGTCTTTATTTTTCTGTTGGAATAACCTGTCTATGCGAAGTACCGCATGCATGGTGATTTCTGTTGTTATTCCATTCTTTATTAATCTGTTGGAACATCATGTCGGTGTGATTTTCACCTGACCTGGTTCCGTTATTATTATTCTGTTGGAATAACCTGTCTATGTGAAGTATCGCATGCATGGTGATTTCTGTTGTTATTCCATTCCTTATTATTCTCAGTGGGTTAAAATTTTGACTTCTATACTTCATGAAATTAGTGGAATATCCTTGATATTTGCGCTTCATCCAGTATCTTTTCTTGAAAATATTCTTCTGAGCATTCTTGAATTTTACTTTACAAAGTAGTATCATGTTGACAATTTGGACGTTATTAGTTCCTGAATAACTTAATTCTTGAACTTGTTTTATTGAATTCTTATATCATTGTCATCATCCTCATGTTTATATTTTTTTTAAAGTCATCTATGGCCTGTAGAGCATGGATGAACTTGGTATGATTATGACCGTGGATTATTCGATTGTAATCATGACCGTAATGTTACAAATGATGTGGTAAAAGTCCTCATTGGCCCGTAGTGCATTGATGGACAGTTGTTGGCATGATCATGACCATTGATGAATACACGAATATCCATGGCCCGTAGTGCATGGATAATTTGTGGTTGTGATACTTAAGAAGATCATTGGCCGTAGTGCAGGGGTGATTCGATGATGTGGATTATTTATTAAGCTGAGTCCCAGCGATAAAAGTGATGAAAAACCTTTTAAAACATAAAAGATAGTAGATTTTATTCTCTACTTGACTCTTTTAATGGATTGCTTGTTCTGCTACAGTTAAACTTGATGTCTATTGTATTTTATCAGTTTAACATAGTTGAGGACTAATGATAATTTATTCTGCATTATCTTAGTCATAATATTTCTTGCTGGGCTAGTTGAGCTCACCCTTTCTTTCACTGTTGTCTTAAGGAAATGAGAACGTAGCTGGGACGAGTCGAGGAACAGAGTGATGTTCTGGATGATAGTGTTAGCTAGTAGTCCTCACTATTCTGTTAAATAGTGTGATAATAAATATATTAAGGACTTATTCTGAGAGTGGATATTGTCTAGAAGGAAATATTTGTATTAAAACTCACAGCATGTATTTTGTCGTACTTTACACGACTGTTGTATAATTAAGTGGTATTTGAATTTAATATTATGTATTGGCGACTCAAGATGGGTTATGTATACCTATTTTGGGGGCGTCACAGTTGGTATCAAAGCTTAGGGATATGATCCCTGGCTAAGATGTGAGACAAGAACTAGGAGGGGAGAGACGGGAATTCTTTCGCTAGTATGACCTACCTAAGTTTATTTGTTATTTAATTGGTTGGTCGAGTATAGGGATAATATGTGATATGTTTATTAACCCTTGTTTTGTGGCGATGTCTCAAAATGGCATCCGAGAATGTTGAGAACATCAATGGAGCACGGAGAGACCGTTGAGTCTCCACAAATCAATAGTCGAGATAATGTGCATCAGGAAGGCGACAATCCTCAGGCAAACAACAACACTGACCAAATGATGAACGATTGAATGTTCTGAGGCTTCATGCAGTTCATGCAACATCAGGCGAGAGCAGCTCCTATCCAAAATGCAGGTGGAAACACTGGCAACTCTCGGATGGTCACCGCCAAACAGTTTAAAGAACTGGGACCACCGGACTTCTTTGGAGAGCCAAAACCACTTAAGGCAAAAATATGGATTAAACAGATCAACAAGATATTTGATGTCTTGGGATGCTCCGAGGAGCAAAAGGTTCCCTTTGCCACTTTCATGTTACGTGCAGAGGCAGATTACTGGTGGGAATCTGTAAAATGTACTCAACCTGCCACACTGAAGATGTCTTCAGAGAAGTTCCAGGAATTGTTCAACGACAAGTACTTTCCCGAAAGTATTCGTCACATGAAAGAGGTAGAGTTCATCAAGCTGGAGCAAAATAACATGACCGTGTCGCAGTACGAAGCCAAGTTTGTCGAGTTGTCCTGATTTGCTTCCCATTTGGTTGATAATGAGGAGAGAATGACACAAATGTTTTTAAGAGGTTTGAAACCTGAGATACGTCAATATCTTATATCTCATAAACTATGTTTGTATTCAGACGTTGTTAATAGGGCTCAGTTATTGGAGCGTGATAATGAGTCAACCCAACCAAAAGAGAGCAGCCGACAAAATGATAATACTAGTGAGAATAGTCATCGAAGCGGTGACAACAAGCGTGGAGGGAATCAACAGGCCAGAAATGGTAACCACTTCGGTGGTAATTAGGGCCAAAACAGTAAGAATGGACATTTCAAGAAGAGGAGATTCAATAATGATGGAAAGACGTCAGCACCAGCACCCGTTGTGAAGGAAGGAGAACGACCACCTATTATATGCTTCAAATATGGAGGGGAGGGACACATCAGTCCAAATTGCGCGATGCCGTCCAAAGCATGTTATAATTGTGGAAGAGAAGGTCACCTAGCCCGATTTTGTCGTTCACCGGAGAAAAGTTCAGCTAGGGTGGAGGCACCAAAGGTCGTCCCAGAAAAGTCAAAACCGGTAGTGCAAGGGAGAGCGTTTGTTGTGACCTCCCAGAAAGCAAGGAACCCGAACGAGGTCATCACGGGTAAGCTAATAATAAACTCTAGCGAAGTTTATATTTTATTTGATACTGGTTCTACCCACTCTTTCATTTCTCCTACTTGCGCTTAACGTTTAAATTTGACTCCGAAGAGATTAAACTTTGACTTATCTGTTGAAACTCCGTTGGGAGAAACCTTCATTACATCCACAGTTTATAAGTCTTGTTTAGTTCAAATCGGCACCTGCACATTACCTGTCAATCTTATTTCTTTGAAAATACTTGCATTTGATGTGATTCTAGGGATTGATTGGTTGGCTACTCATCATGCAAAAATTGATTATTTTCGTAAGGTTGTTAGCTTTTATATTCCTAATCAACCTATTATGCGAATTCAAGCAACCAAACCATTAAAATCAATCACTTTCATCTCAAGCCATAAAGCTATTCATTTATTAAAAAACGGATGTCAAGCTTTCTTAGCTCATGTCACGGATCTAAACAAAAATGCGTCAGTTTTGAATGATATTTCTATTGTTAATGAATTTCCTGACGTATTCCCGAAGAACTTCACGGCCTACCCCAGGCGTGAAATTGAATTTTGTATCGACCTTGAAACCCAGACAAAACCCATTTCCAAAGCCCCATATCGAATGGCTCTATTGAACTTCGGAGTTAAAGACCCAACTGCAGGAATTGTTAGACATTGGCTTTATTCGTCCTAGTACTTCTCCTTGGGGTGCTCCTGTTCTATTCATGAGGAAGAAAGATGGGAGTATGCAACTTTGTATTGATTATCGGGAGTTGAATCATGTCACCATCAAAAATAGGTACCCATTGCCATGTATTGATGACTGTTTGACCGATTACAAGAAACCAAATTCTTTTCAAAGATTGATCTTCGTTTGGATATCACCAATCAAGATTAGAACCAGATGACATTCCAAAGATGACTTTCGAGAACTTGGTACGGGCATTATGAATTCTAGTCATATCTTTTGGATTGACTAATGCTCCTCTTTGCCTTCATGGATATGATGAACCGAGTATTCAAGAAATATTTGGATCACTTTGTGGTCGTCTTTATTGATGACATCCTTATTTATTCCAAAAGCCGTGAAGATCATGAGCAACACTTGAGGCTGATATTCCAAAAGCTTCACGAATATAAGCTTTATGCCAAGTTAAAGAAATGCGAGTTCTGGCTTGAGGAAGTAGCATTCCTTGGGCACGTGGTATCAAGTCATGGAATATCTGTTGACCCAGCAAAGATTGAAGCTATTCAAAGCTGGGAGCAACCTAAATCGGTGACCGAAGTACGTAGCTTTCTCGGTTTAGCTAGTTATTATTGGAGATTCATGGAAGGATTTTCTCGAATCACTACTCCACTAACTCAGTTAACTCGGAAAGATACAAAGTTCGGTTGGAGCGAAGAAAGTGAGAAGGGTTTTCAAGAACTCAAGAGGAGACTCATTTCAAAGACTTTGTTACGATAATACCATCCTGCCTCGGAGGGATTTGTCATCTACAAAGATGATGCTTGAGCAAAGGGTTAGGATGTGTTCTCATGCAACATGGGAAAGTCATAGCCTTTATGCCTCACGACAACTCAAAGAATATGAGAGGAATTATCCTACTCATGATCTAGAGTTGGCAGCTATTATCTTCGCACTAAAGATTTGGAGGCATTACTTGTATGGAGAGAAAGAGGAGATCTTTACTGATCATAAAAGTCTCAAATATTTCTTCACTCAAAAGGAACTCAACATGTGACAACGACGTTGGCTTGAACTGTTGAAAGATTATGATCATACCATCCAATACCATCCTGGAAAAGCAAACGTGGTAGCTGACGCATTGAGTAGAAGATCATATGCAGGTACGAGTGCGATATTATCAATGCAAAGGCCCATTTTGTGTAGCTTGCAAAGAATGGATATAGAGATAAAGACTCTAGAGACCCACGTGATGATGGCGAATATACAAGTAGAACCGACTTTAATTGATAAAGTTAAAGCTGCTCAAACTACAGAACTGTAGCTGATGCGTATGAGGAAGAAGGTACTATGCCGGAAGCAAGAATCGATGATGAAGGAATACTTTGAGTCAACTCCAGACTTTGTGTTCCTAACGACCCTGATTTAAAGTATAAAATTATGATGGAGGCGCACAACACACCATTTTCAATCCATCCTAGGAGTACCAAAATGTACCGTGATCTTCGTCATACATTTTGGTGGAGCAATATGAAGAGAGAGATAGCGCTGTTTATCTCAAGATGTCTAACTTGTCAACGAGTCAAGGTGGAGCATCAAGTACCAAAAGGTCCATTGCAACCACTTAAAATTCTAAAAAGGAAGTGGGAGCACATTACCATGGATTTCGTTACTAGTCTTCCCAAGGTGTCTCAAGGCATTGATGCAATTTGGGTCATTGTTGATAGATTGACCAAGTCTGCTCACTTCTTAACAATATGAGAAACTTATACACTTGAACGTCTTGCTCGTATGTACATAAACGAGATAGTAAGACTGCATGGTATGCCGTTATCCATAGTTTCTGATCGAGACCCAAGATCCACTTCACTATTTTGGGTTAGTTTGTAAAAAGCTATGGGCACAAATTTGCGATTTAGTTCGGCATATCATCTTCAGACGGACGGACAATCAGAGAGGACTATTCAAACTCTTGAAGATTTATTAAGACTTTGTGTCCTTGATTTCAAGGGAAGTTGGGACAAGTTCTTACCGTTGGTGGAGTTTTCATACAACAACAGTTAACAAGCCAGTATTGGCATGGCTCCATTCGAGGCGTTGTATGGAAGAAAGTGTCGTTCTCCAGTATGCTGGGATGAGGTGGGTGAAGCAATGTTGTTGGGACCGAAGTTGGTACGTATGACTATGGAAAAGATTCAAACGATCAGACAACGTATAAAAACCTCACAAGATTGACAAAAGAGTTATGCTGATCTTCATCGAAAGGACGTGGAATTCGATATAGGAGATCATGTGTTGTTACGTGTTGCTCCATGGAAAGGAGTTACGAGATTTGGAAAGTGAGGGAAGCTAAATCCTCGATTCATTGGCCCATTTTTAATCCTCGATCGGGTAGGAGCTGTATCCTATAGACTCGCTTTACCGCCAAGTATGTCTCATGTTCATAATGTTTTTTATATATCCATGTTACGTAAATATGTGAAAGATCCGAACCACATTATTGAGTTTGAACCGAACGAAATAGCGGAAGACTTAACGTATGAAGAAGTACATATTCAAATCTTGGATAAGAAGGAACATATTTTACGCTCCAAGGTTATACCTCAAGTCAAAGTTTTGTGGAGAAACCACGATGTTGAGGAAATGACCTGGGAGTTAGAAGCTGAAATGAAATCAAGGTATCCTTACCTCTTCGATATACCAGGTACGTACCCTAATTTCGAGGGCGAAATTTCTTAAGAAGGGGAGGTTGTAAGACCCCAACTTTTATAAATAAAGATAAATTTTCTATTATTATCATTTTTGAATATTATGGAATAAATTTGATATAATGTTATAGTTGTGGGTAGTATTTATAAATTCTGGAAAGTATGCAAGTTGTTATGTTATATTCGATTGGTCGGGGAATATTCGTTTTAGTAGGGAATATTCGTACAACGGCGCAATCATTGGTGGACCCCACAACAGAATTATTATCGGATTGAGAAAACGACAAAAATGTTTTTATAAAAATAACAGCAAAAGTTTTACCGTTGATACTGTTGAATTACTCGGTAGTAAAAGTACAGTAACACGCGTGGTTACATAATAGCACACGGTATTGATTATTGATGCTTACGTGAGAAGTCATTCAGTTTTGTTCAATTATTGCTATAGTAATTATTGCATAATATCTCACGTTATTTGATTCAATTATTGTAGATATTTTATATATTGTTAAAATCAATAATTGAGACGACAAAGTTATTAATATTATTATTTGCAATATTAACGATGTCTAGAAGTTACATCGAGGAGAGGTTTGAGTCGCTTTAATTGCGGCGCCTGATAAGGAGAAATCCTTATTGGAAAGCCCCCTCTTTCCTGGGAACGACCTGATCGATTAATATTGTGAATTGTAATAAAGATGATATATATTGTTAAAATTATTAAGGTGTTTTTTATGAAGTCTGCTTATTTTATGGATCTCCATTTATCCATTTTCCAAAATAATTGGTAGAAAATTATTTCAAAGTGGGGCCCACATGTGGGGGCCACATGTGGGGGCCATATGTGTTGAAAATAATAGGTTGATGTCTTGTGTGGGAAAGTAGGGAGGTATTTTATATATTTTTATATATGTTAGTGGATTTTGGTGGAGTATTGAATTGATGAGGGAAGTGTTTGTTTTAATAATATATATATATATATATATATATATGTGTGTGTGTGTGTGTGTGTGTGTGTGTGTGTGTGTGTGTGTGTGTGTGTGTGTGATAGGGACTTATGGGGGTAGAATTGATATATATGTGTGTGTGTATTGGGTGTGTGTAAATGGTGGTGGTGGGAAAGTGTCTGGTGATAGTGATAGGTGTTGAAAATTGGGTGGTTTTGTTAAAAACCATGTGTTATAAATATTTATATATTAGATTGTTTTGTTTTTCTCAATAATGGTGTTGAATTCAAGCATTGGTTATGGCAACAGATATCCGTAATTATTGTGTCTGTATTATTTTCTACACAGTACCCCTTAAATTCTTCTATAAATAGGATGCTTAGTTAGAATTGAAATCACACCAGAAATTCAGAGTAATTCTTTTCTATAATCTTGAGCGTATTTCTTTAGAGTTTTAAAAAGCTTTGAGTGTAGTGCAACTTTTCTTAAAGAATATCCTCACCCTACTAGTCTGAATACTCTTCTTTTACGGTAAGGGGTGTTATTTCTTTTGTATTCAAGAAGAGAACTTCCGTTATTCCATTTCTTTATTGTTCTGTTGGAATAACCTATATACGCGGGCTACCCTATACTTGGTGACATTCTTTAATTATTCATCTTTATTATTATTACATTGGAACATCATATTCACATGGCTTTACGCCGGACTGGTTCCGCTCTCTATTATTCTCTCTATTATTACATGGAACATCCATGTCATGCTTTTACATGGGACCGGTTCCGCTTTATTATTACATTGGATCATCACAGCATTCATGCTTTACTGCCGGACTGGTTCCGCCTTTATTATTCTGTTGGAATAACTTTACATCACGTCTGTACCGCATGCATGGTGATTTCATTGTTATTCCATTCTTTATTAATCTGTTAGAACATCCCATTGGTGTGATTTTCACCGACACGGTTCTCATTATTATTATTACATTGGAATAACTTGTATCGCGTGGCTACCCTATACTTGGTGACATTCTTCTATTATTACTCGCCTTTATTATTACATTTGGAACATCCTCGCATGCTTTTACGCTGGGACTGGTTTAAATCTCTATTATTCTGTCTTTATTATTCCGTGAAACATCCTGTTTGCATGCTTTCTGGCGGGACTGGTTAAAATCTTTATTTTTCATTGGAATAACTTTATCTATTCAAGTACCGCATGCATGGTGATTTCTGTTATTATTCCATTCTTTATTAATCTGTTGGAACATCATGTCGGTGTGATTTTCACCTGACCTGGTTCCGTTATTATTATTCTGTTGGAATAACATGTCTATGTGAAGTATCGCATGCATGGTGATTTCTGTTGTTATTCCATTCCTTATTATTCTCAGTGGGTTAAAATTTTGACTTCTATAATTCATGAAATTAGTGGAATATCCTTGATATTTGCGCTTCATCCAGTATCTTTTCATGAAAATATTCTTCTGAGCATTCTTGAATTTTACTTTACAAAGAAGTATCATGTTGACAATTTGGACGTTATTAGTTCCTGAATAACCTAATTCTTGACCTTGTTTTATTGAATTCTTATATCATTGTCATCATCGTCATGTTTATATTTTTTTTAAAGTCATCTATGGCCTGTAGAGCATGGATGGACTTGGTATGATTATGACAAGGGATTATTCGGTGTAATCATGACCGTAATATTACAAATGATGTGGTAAAAGTCCTCATTGGCCCGTAGTGTATTGATGGACAGTTGTTGGCAAGATCATGACCAATGATGAATACACGAATATCCTTGGCCCGTAGTGCATGGATAATTTATGGTTATGATACTTAAGAAGATCCTTGGCCGTAGTGCAGGGGTGATTCGATGATGTGGATTATTTATTAAGCTGAGTCCCAGCGATAAAAGTGATGAAAAACCTTTTAAAACATAAAAGATAGTAGATTTTATTCTCTACTTGAATCTTTTAATGGATTGCTTGTTCCGCTGCAGTTAAACTTGATGTCTATTGTATTTTATCAGTTTAATATTGTTGAGGACTAATGATAATTTATTCTGCATTATCTTAGTCATAATATTTCTTGCTGGGCTAGTTGAGCTCACCCTTTCTTTTACTGTTCTCTTCAGGAAATGAGAACGTAGCTGGGACGAGTCGGGGAACGGAGTAATGTTCTGGATGATAGTGTTAGCTAGTAGTCCTCACTGTTTTGTTAAATAGTGTGACAATAAATGTATTGAGGACTTATTCTGAGAGTGGATATTATCTGAAGGAAATATTTGTATTAAAATTCACAACATGTATTTTGTCGTACTTTTACACCACATTGTTGTATAATTAAGTTGTATTTGAATTTTATACTATGTATTGGCGACTTCAAGATGGGTGATGTATACCTATTTTGGGGCGTCACGGTTAATATCAAAGCTTAGGGATATGATCCCTGGCTAAGATGTGAGACAAGAACTAGGAGGGGAGAGACGGGGAATTCTTTCGCTAGTATGACCTACCTAAGTTTATTTGTTATTTAATTGGTTGGTCAGAGTATAGGGATAAAATGTGATATGTTTATTAACCCTTATTTTGTGGCAGTATCTGAAAATGGCATCCGAGAATGTTGAGAACATCAATGGAGCACAGGAGACCGTTGAGTCTTCACAAATCAATAGTCAAGATAATGTGCATCAGGAAGGCGACAATCCTCAGGCAAACAACAACACTGACCAAATGATGAACGATGGAATGTTCTAAGGCTTCATGCAGTTCATGCAACATCATGCGAGAGCGGCTCCTGTCCAAAATGCAGGTGGAAACACTGGCAACTCTCGGATGGTCACCGCCAAACAGTTTAAAGAACTGGGACCACCGGACTTCTTTGGAGAGCCAAAACCACTTATGGCAAAAACATGAATTAAACAGATCAACAAGATATTTGATGTCTTGGGATGCTCCGAGGAGCAAAAGGTTCCCTTTGCCACTTTCGTATGTCAAGGCGTGCGATGGCGATTCATGATGGGAATCATTAAGCGTACTTCTACCTGCCGTGACCGAATATGTCTTCTGGAGAAGTTCCAGGAATGCTCAACGACAAGTACTTTCCCGAAAGTATTCGTCACATGAAAGAGGTAGAGTTCATCAAGCTGGAGCAAAATAACATGACCGTGTCGCAGTACGAAACCAAGTTTG
This sequence comes from Panax quinquefolius, assembly GCA_020205615.1. NCBI lineage: Eukaryota > Viridiplantae > Streptophyta > Magnoliopsida > Apiales > Araliaceae > Panax > Panax quinquefolius. Next base: position 12,850,908 of record CM035158.1, read on the forward strand.
CCTAGTTGTCCCGATTTGCTTCCCATTTGGTTGATAATGAGGAGAGAATGACACGAATGTTTTTAAGAGGTTTGAAACCTGAGATACGTCAATATCTTATATCTCATAAACTATGTTTGTATTCAGACGTTGTTAATAGGGCTCAGTTATTGGAGCGTGATAATGAGTCAACCCAACCAAAAGAGAGAGCCCACAAAAATGATAATACTAGTGAGAATAGTCATCGAAGCGGTGACAACAAGCGTGGAGGGAATCAACAGGCCAGAAATGGTAACCACTTCGGTGGTAATTAGGGCCAAAACAAGAAGAATGGACATTTCAAGAAGAGAGATTCAATAATGATGGAAAGACGTCAAGACCAAAGACCGTTGTGAAGGAAGGAGAACGACCACCTATTATATGCTTCAAATATGGAGGGAGGGACACATCGGTCCAAATTGCAGCGATCATTCAAAGCATGTTATAATTGTGGAAGAGAAGGTCACCTAGCCCGATTTTTGTCGTTCACCGGGAGAAAAGTTCAACTAGGGTGGAGGCACCAAAGGTCGTCCCGAAAAGTCAAACCTAGTAGTCTGAGGAGAGCGTTTGTTGTGACCTCCCAGAAAGCAAGGAACCCGAACAAGGTCATCACGGGTAAGCTAATCATAAACTCTAGTGAAGTTTATACTTTATTTGATATTGGTTCTACCCACTCTTTCATTTCTCCTACTTGCGCTCAACGTTTAAATTTGACTCCGGAGAGATTAGACTTTGACTTATCTGTTGAAACTCCGTTGGGAGAAACCTTCATTACATCCACGGTTTATAAGTCTTGTTTAGTTCAAATCGGCACCTACACATTACCTGTCAATCTTATTTCTTTGAAAATAGCATTTGATGTGATTCTAGGGATTGATTGGTTGACTACTCATCATGCAAAAATTGATTATTTTCGTAAGGTTGTTAGCTTTCATATTCCTAATCAACCTATTATGCGAATTCAAGCAACCAAACCATTAAAATCAATCACTTTCATCTCAAGCCATAAAGCTATTCGTTTATTAAAAAACTGATGTCAAGCTTTCTTAGCTCATGTCACGAATCTAAACAAAAATGCATCAGTTTTGAATGATATTTCTATTGTAATGAATTTCCTGACGTATTCCCTGTAGAACTTCCCGGCCTACCCCCAGAGCGTGAAATTGAATTTTGTATCGACCTTGAACCCGGTACAAAACCCATTTCCAAAGCCCCATATCGAATGGCTCCTATTGAACTTCAGGAGTTAAAGATCCAACTGCAGGAATTATTAGACATTGGCTTTATTCGTCCTAGTACTTCTCCTTGGGGTGCTCCTGTTCTATTCGTGAAGAAGAAAGATGGGAGTATGCGACTTTGTATTGATTATCGGGAGTTGAATCATGTCACCATCAAAAATAGGTACCCATTGCCACATATTGATGACCTGTTTGACCAGTTGCAAGGAGCCAAATTCTTTTCAAAGATTGATCTTCGTTCCGAATATCACCAATTGAAGATTAAAACCGATGACATTCCAAAGATGGCTTTTAGAACTCGGTACGGGCATTATGAATTCCTAGTCATGTCTTTTGGATTGACTAATGCTCCTGCTTGCTGCCTTCATGGATATGATGAACCGAGTATTCAAGGAATATTTGGATCACTTTGTGGTCGTCTTTATTGATGACATCCTTATTTATTCCAAAAGCCGTGAAGATCATGAGCAACACTTGACGCTGATACTCCAAAAGCTTCGCGAATATAAGCTTTATGCCAAGTTAAAGAAATGCGAGTTCTGGCTTGAGGAAGTAGCATTCCTTGGGCACGTGGTATCAAGTCATGGAATATCTGTTGACCCAGCAAAGATTGAAGCTATTCAAAGCTGGGAGCAACCTAAATCGGTGACCGAAGTACGTAGCTTTCTCGGTTTAACTAGTTATTATCAGAGATTCGTGGAAGAATTTTCTCGAATCGCTACTCCACTAACTCAGCTGACTCAGAAAGATACAAAGTTCTATTGGAGCGAAGAATGTGAGAAGAGTTTTCAAGAACTCAAGAGGAGACTCATTTCAAAGACCTATTCGACAATACCATCCTGCCTCGGAGGATTTTTCATCTACAAAGGATGCTTCTGCAAAGGGTTAGGATGTGTTCTCATGCAACATGGGAAGGTCATAGCCTATGCCTCATGACAACTCAAAGAATATGAGAGAAATTATCCTACTCATGATCTAGAGTTGGCAGTTGTTGTCTTCGCACTAAAGATTTGGAGGCATTACTTATATGGAGAGAAAGTGGAGATCTTTACGGATCATAAAAGCCTCAAATATTTCTTCACTCAAAAGGAACTCAACATGCGACAACGACGTTGGCTTGAACTATTGTCTAGAAGGAAATATTTGTATTAAAACTCACAGCATGTATTTTGTCGTACTTTACACGACTATTGTATAATTAAGTTGTATTTGAATTTTATACTATGTATTGGCGACTCAAGATGGGTGATGTATACCTATTTTGGGGGCGTCACACTATCTCAGAGACAACACTGAGCGAACGTCTGCTTTTCACTTAAACCGGCAATAACCCCGTTGAGGAGTCACAACGTCATCTTACCACAACGTCAGCAAGATGATATCGCAGCATACCAACAAGTAGTCCAATCTCAGCTGTAACCCTGAGCAATGTCTACTTTCAACTCAACCCGGCGATAACCCCGACAAGGAGTCAAACATCATCTTGTTCACCCGACAAATGGCACGTCGTCTCAACACTTCAGACATACATACATACGCCAAATGTCCCGACAATCGAGGAATGACAATCCCAAGTGACTATTACGTGTGGTAGTACGTTGGATAGAATTTGAAGCTTGAAGACCATGGGCATAGACCCCTCTTCCTGACTTCGTACAACCTCTAATCCATGTCATTACGTAACTCTCGACACCAGCAATCCGAAGAAGTACAGAGATGCTTCGTTTGGATGCTCGGATTGAAGTTCTGCAAGTTCGATTGGACATTACAGTGCACAACTGCACGTACTACGAGACGACGGGACCCGCAAAGCCCGGGACAACCACGACCAGCCGCAGGTAGACCTGCGGCCACCCGTCTATAAATATAGAAGGGGGGGTCAGCCATTTGAGAGGGAGAGAGAAGGAAAAAGGCGAGGAAGCCCTGTCCATTTAGCTCTACATACACATCTTTTGAGTGTTTCCTCTTCTTTAAACACCAGTTAGCCCATATATAGATACTTTTTATCTTTCAAAACCTGAGTGTTCGTACAGTTAAAGTCAAAGAAGTCTACTTTGTCTATACACAGTAAGCCTTCTCACATTTAAGAACGCCTCTTTCTCCTATTGTCACACACTGTTGTACACGTTGAGAGTCGTATATTTCGTATATATGGACTAACATTATCTAGTTATGCCTCGATTGAGCCTAGACTTGATGCGAGCGCGTTATCTGCTTATATATATATATATATATATATATATATATATATATATATATATATATATATAACTGTGGTTAGACTTTTCGATGAGCCTGAACTTGATGCAGGCGTTTATACGCTTTTATATATATATATATATATATATATATATATATATATATATATATATATATATATATATATATATATATAACATGTCGCTTATATATCTCGATGAGCACGGATTTTATATCCAATGCGTTTACTCGCTTTTATATATATATACATATATATAATTGCTGTCGGACATATCCGATGAGTCTGGATTCACATCCGGTGAGTTTATTATTTATATATATATATATATATATATTTACATTTCTGTCTGGCCTGGAGTTTACTTCGTGGCCATTTACCGCTTTATGTACATTCAGTCCCGCCTGGAGTTTACTTCATGGCGGTGATCGTTTTTACAGCTTTATTTACATTACGTCCCGCTCAAGTTTACTTAAATGGCGATTGATCGATTCTGACTTTTATTTACATTTTGTCCCACAGAGTTTACTTCGTGGCGCTTGATCATGTTCATATATATATATATATATATATATATATATATATTTTATAGCTTTTATATATATATAACTGCTTACTGCTTTCCATACAAATTGTAGTATCTTGTGAGCCTAGGAATCATGTGATCATAGGTTTAGTTTACTGAATCTAGATTCGGTTCCCATGATGGACATTTTCTGGCTGTAAGCAGCTTGTACATTATTTTACAGTGTCTGAGTTTCTTTGGATGGTTGTCATGCCCAGGAGGAATTCAGCACTGCTGTAAATTATTTTCTCGAGGATGCTTCGCATCTCGAAAATAAAAGCAAATAGGTTGAACGCTTAGTAATAAAATGGAAGTATCAAAGGCCTCAATTACTATTGAGAGCAGGTTTTGAAAAACCTCTTTTTTTACAAAATGTCATTGCTATATCTTGTGGTTAAAATTGAATTTTCCTTAATAAAATTCAAACCCGTGTATATAGGTGCGAACGAGGTACAACACTACTTCCAGATAAATTGCACATTGATCCACACACACACACACATTCATATAATAGTTTCTTTGAGAAGTGGCGGTCACCGTGGAACCACGGATGTCGGGGGGTGCCTAACACCTTCCCTCCACATAATCAAGCCCCCGAACCCTTAATGAATCTCGGTTTCACAGACCCGTTTAGCAGTGCCAAATCACTGGGTCAATGTGCAAAACCTTTTCGGTTGCGTTGGTGCAACCAGTTAAAAACACCAACTTGCGACTCTTAAAGTCAATCATCGACATTATACATGTCGGACCTTTTTCACTTGTTTTTTCAAACAAATCTCACATTAACATGAGAACACCAAAAGACAAGTAACGAAAAGGGACACTCAAAAATCCCGACGTCGACAGGTGGCGACTCTGCTGGGGACTCCAGTAAGAGGGCTTAAGCCGCCATTGCAAGCTTTTCAAAATTGTTATATGCTTGTGTGTGATTGTTGCATTTACATTTCTGATAAATGTGTACTAATGCATCTCATTTACTGCACTGCTAAATATCTATCTGTGATATTAGTGCTTCGCACATGTCATCATTTTGCATAAACGGTGAGACACGTTATATGTGAATATATGTTGTGTGGTCCCTCCGTTAGGAGGCTATCCTGTCGGTGTTTGATTACTGGACCCACGGGAAGAATAATTCCCCGGGGCTCAGGAAAGGCACCACCTAGATTCGCTCCAGTTGAAAGACCGGATTAACTTCCCGTTGAGTAGATTGCGATGATCTGGGAACCTTCATTGCCGAAAAGCCGCGAGAGAAACCCTAGGATAGGTCAACCTCTGATAAACCAAACACGGAGGGAAGTTTCTTCATGCTTTCCATTTTCAAGTTACTTGTAAAAGCATTAACTTGTAATTTTATTCCATGTTCATCCATATGTAATGGAAAATATGAAGAATACTTGTGCATTACATGTTATTTAACTAAACCGGTTTTGCAGGACAAAATTCCTAAAACGGACATGTTATAATAACATTGATATTTCCCTAAGACTAAACTACGTAAGTCTTTTGTAGGGAAGCAATTGGGCCGGTTACCCTCTCCAAATTCAAGAAGGCGTCAAGCCTACAACCAATCATGTCTTCCTCTGAACAGTCTAATCCTGTTTCTCGAGAAGAATTTGACGGATTAAGTAAACAAATCACAGACTTGGCTGTTATACTGAAAGAGTTACACCGGTCTACCCAGGGTACGAAGATACCCACACATATAGAGTCCTCTGCACAAGGGGGAGTTCAACATCTGGAAAAAACAATTCCAGAGCATCAGTTGGATACAACCAACAAAGACCCTGAAACCACCCATCTCAAAATAGATCCAGATTCTGGTGATATCAGGAAGAAGATCCTTCAGATGGAGGAAACCATTCGCACTCTCAAGGGGATTGGAACTCATGGCAGTGTTTCTTATACAGACCATTGCATATTTCCTGGTGTTCATTATCCAGAGAAATTTAAGACCCCTGATTTCGAAAAATATGACTGGATCTTATACACACATTTGAAGGTGTTCATTGGGGTCCTTACACACATTTGAAGGTGTTCATTGGGGAACTTGGATCTTATACTGAGGATGAAAAGCTCAGACTGCAGCTGTTTCAGAAAAGTATGACTGGAGAAGCCCGTTCATGGTATACCAGATTAGACAACTCTAAGATCCATAGTTGGGAACAACTTGCTCATGCCTTCCTTTCCCAATACAGTTTTCAGTCTCAGATGGCTCCTGACCGGTATCAAATTACCAAGGTCAAGAAACAGTCTAATGAGTCATTCAGAGAGTATGCTCAAAGGTGGAGGTGCCTTGCTGCTCAAGTTGTTCCTTCCATGACAGAGTCAGAGATGGTAATGACCTTCATAGATGTACAAGAAGCCCCTTTCTATGAAAGAGTTCTAGCTGGTATTGGCAAACCATTTTCTAAAATGATCAAACACGGCGAGATGGCAGAAATGGGATTGAAGTCCGAGAAAATTCAAGACCTAGCCGCTCTTAAAGTTGTTGCTGAGCACATCCAGTCCGGATCTTATGGGAACAATCCCCCGAGGGTCCATAAAAAGAAAGAGGAGGATGTTTCCTTGATACTACAAGGACAGAAAGGCAATTCAAGCATGCCTATGCAGAAGAGAAACTACTCCCCTTTTTCAGCATAATCTTCAAACCCTCCATTGCCCAAGAGTGGGGAAGTAAAGCGACTCCGAACGTTTACACCCTTAGGGGATTCGCTCGAGAACATTCTTGTTCTTCTGACTACTCAGAAGAAAATTACACATCTTCTTCCGCCAGCCAACCCTAATGGTAGGGGTTTCAATGCTAACCGGAAATGTGCATATCATGCTAGGGCACCTGGACATGATACTCAAGATTGTTGGGCCTTAAAACATAAGATACAAGATCTGATCGATAATGGTGAGATTGTGGTCACCAAGCCAGATCAACCTCATGTACAAGATAACCCTCTCCCACAACACAAAGAGGAAGTGGTCAACATGATTAATTGGAGCACTGGACATGGCTCTAATTCTACTGGTGAATCATCCCAACCCATCAAAGACGGTGCTGAAAAATGGGATTATGCAAAGTTCCAATTTACAATGGAACGAAAGATGAAAGCTCTTTGCAAGCAAATTGAGCAATTGGCCGAACTAGTGACCCATCAACATCAAGTCACGCGACAATTAATCAGGCAAGAGCATGCCTATCTCCTTCCATTTGTTATGAATGCTCCATCAACACCTTCAGAAAGCGAAGCTATGGAGGAAAAGGTTGCAAAAAGAGCAAGTGCTAAAGCCCGTCGAGATTTCGCTAATCAAAGGGAATTCACTTATTTGGGCCAATCTATGGAGGAAATACTTCAAATGCTGGTCAACGAGGGAAGAATCACATTCCTTCTACCTCCAATCAATCCCCGTTCAGGGCGGTTCAATCCTGATGAAATGTGTCAATATCATTCACATTCCCGCCATCACAAAGATGTAAGAATCTTTGGGCACTCCGCCATCTCATTCAGAATCTTATTGATAGCGGTGTCCTGCAAGTAGCAGATGATTACACTGTGCAACTTAAGGGTGGGAACACATACCCTACTCAATGGAAGGGATCAGTAGTAGTTATATCCGAGGATGATGAAACTGTCAAAACATTTCCCATACAACCCATTCAACTTACAGGAAGCTACAATCCTTTGAAAGTGGCCGCACCAGAGCCAATTCTCTTGCCTTGCAAAGTACAACATCCTGTTGTCAGCTTACATAGAGTGCCATGGAATTATAGAGAAGCTGAAGGATCTACATCTCATACCACTGCTGCAGTGTCGAAAGAGAATCCACTGTACCTTCCCCAACGGGTTATTAGGCCTACTTGCAAAGCAAAGGAAAAGTTGTCCATGGAGAAGATTGAAAAATTCCTCCATACTATGGGCCACAATGAAGCCAAAGTGGTTTTAAGCTTGCGAGAAGCTCCACACCAGATTTCAATACTGGATTTGGTTTTCTCTTCCAAAGATCATCGGAAGGTCTTGCTGAAGGTTCTAGAAGAAGCCTACCTGCCAAAATCAGTAGATGTGGAAAAATTTCAACATTTGGTTGATCACATTTTCAACAACAATGTGATATCCTTCACTGATGACGACATACCTCCCAAAGGGACTGGTCATTGCAAACCACTGCACATCGCAGTGTTATCTTCTGTGTATATGCTAGTAGGAGTATTGATAGATAGAGTCTCGTCTCTCAATATCTATCCTTGTGCAACCTTGGTGAAAATGAACATCAATCCAAACTGAATTCAAAGTAGCCATACGATCATCAGAGCTTTTGATGGATCTCGGCAAAATTCCGTTGGAAAGATTGAATTACCAATTGAGACTGGTCCTCATACATCCAACGTATCCTTTCATGTCCTCAAGATAGATTTAGGATACAACCTGCTATTGGGGAGACCATGGATACACATGGCTGGAGCTGTTCCCTCCACTTTACATCAACAACTCAAATACATCATCAACAACAGTCTAGTTACTGTTAATGCTGAGTCGGAAGGTCCTAGACCAGAAACTCTACCAATTATCAGCTTCAACTCAGAGGTCGAGCCGGCCAGTTTCCATACTCTGGAAGTGAGTAATACGCAATACCATCCTATTGGAGTACCACTTCCCGTACCCAAAATTTCTGACGAGGTTATGTCAGCTACTCAAGATATGATGCTATTGGGTTACCAACCTGGACAAGGACTTGGTAAAGATTAGCAGGGCATCAAGCACCCTATCCAAATGTCCAGTCAAATTGGGACGGCCGGGCTAGGCTATTTTGCTAGTTCCAAGCACAGGAATTCTCATAAACACAAGCAGATTCCTTAGACTTCCGCCGCACGACGATCATCCATTCCTTTACCACATGAGATGATGCAATCTCCCGTAAAGGTTCCAGCCCAGACTGTGGCTATACTGTTTCCAAAACCAGTGCCAATCAAAGCTAAAGAGGTGCTGACTCCTGATCCCGAGGTGGAAGAAATGGAGTGGAAACGCAAGCACGACCTTGCCTTGATGATGGTAGGCATCCATGTCATTGTTCATGATGACCATACAAACAGATACACCCAGACGATGATTGCCCAAATGTCATGGTTATCATTCGGGAGAAGGAGGACACTAACGATCCTTCTATCACTGCAGTCCTGCAAGACTTTGCCCTCAATAATTGGAGCATCACTCTATTCATTGGTCGACAAGGGTAAAATGGGCAGAAAATCCCTCTGCCCTATAGATAACTTTAATTGCTTGCTTTCCTTTACAGTATTAGCAGTTATTTTATCACGTACATGCTAACACTTTTGTATGATCGAACAGTTGCATATATTAAGTGAAAGCATATTTTGTTTCAAGACTCTGACTTTAGATGTGCCTGTATTTGCTGATAAGGTGCCTTCTCTCCACAAGGGTTATAACTTTGATGCAAAGTTGGATTCAGACTTGATGGACATTCGAGAGGACATTGAGACACCTCAAGAGATCAAGGAATGGGTCGCCGACAAACCCAAACCCAATCTCGAACAAACCACTCCTTTCAATCTTGGAACCTTAGACAATCCTAAGCTAATCTAGATTGGTTCAGACCTTTCCACAAATCAACGGAATGATATGGTTGTGCTACTAACCCAATTCCAAGATGTTTTTGCATGGTCTCATGAAGACATGGTGGGTCTGTCCACTGACATTGTTCTTCATCGCCTTCCCATTAAAGAAGGATTCAAGCCAATTAAGCAGAAGCTCAGGCGATTGAAGCCTGAATGGAGTTTAAAGGTTAAAGAGGAAATTGTGAAACAATTTTAAGCTGGCATCATCATGGTGTCTACATATCCGGAGTGGATATCCAACATTATTCCCGTACCTAAACTAGAGGGAAAGGTGCGAGTCTGCGTGGATTATCGAGATTTGAACAAAGCTTGCCTTAAAGATAGTTTTCCCGTGCCATTTATCGAGATTCTCATCGACAATACTGCTCAATACGGTATGTACTCCTTTGCTGATTGTTTCGCGGGGTACCATCAAATTATGGTCGCTGAGGAAGATCGTGAGCAAACTGCTTTCATCACTCCTTGGGGAACATTCTGCTATAGACAGTTGTCATTTGGCCTCATCAACGCCGGGGAAACTTACCAGCGAGCTATAATGGCTATTTTCCATGATTTAACGCACAAGGAGATAGAGATCAATGTGGATGACATCATTGTCAAATCCCGTAAGGAGGATGACCATTTAGACCATCTCAGAAAACTATTCAACAGGTTACGTAAGTACAACTTTAAGTTAAATCCCGCCAAATGCGCCTTTGGTGTGAAATCAGGTAAGTTGCTAGGGTTCCTAGTCAGCCACAAAGGGATTGAGCTGGATCCTGCTAAAATCCAGGCCATCAAGGAAATTCCCGTTCCTCAGACAAAGAAGGAAATACGGGGATTTTTGGGAAGAATCAACTTCATTAGCCGGTTCATTTCTCAACTCACAGCAACCTGTGAGCCAATCTTCAAATTGTTAAGGAAGAACTCCTCCATGAAATGGAATAATGAGTGCCAGAAAGCCTTCCTTACAATCAAGGAGCAGCTGATCAACGCTCCTGTTCTGGTACCTCCCAGGGATGATGTTCCCCTATTCATGTACCTGTCCATAAATGACAATGCTATGGGTCAGATCTTTGAAGCGAGAAGACGATAGAGGCCAAGAACGAGCTATCTATTACCTCAGCAAAAGATCCAGCATCAGTGAACACAAGTATACTGAGAAAACTTGTTGTGCTTTGGCATGGGCTTCCATGAGATTACAACATTATCTCCATGGTCACACGACCCATCTCATATCCCGCGTGGATCCTTTGAAGTATGTGTTCAGCAAACCCATACTGAATTATCGACTGTCCAGATGGCAGTTGATCCTCCAGCAATTTGACATCATCTATGTGACACAAAAGTCTGTCACAAGTCAAGGAATTGTGGATCAATTGGCCGCCGCACCTATAGGGGATTACAAACCTTTAGAAACTTACTTTCTTAACGAAGGAGTAATGGCAATTCAGCTAACACATCAGTACGATACATGCCAACAGTGGAAAATGTATTTTGATGGAGCTGTCAATTCAGAAGGCTCCGGAGCTGGAGAAGTTTTAATATCCTGCACGGGGGAGCAGTATCCCGTCCCCGTCAAGTTGCAGTTTGTCAATACCAACAACACAGCTGAGTATGAAGGCTGCATCATGGGACTCAAACTTGCCCATTCAATAGGTATCAGTCGGTTAACTGTCTTTGGGGATTCCGAATTGGTAGTCAAGCAATCCACAGGAATCTATCAGACCAAAGAATTACATTTACTACCTTACCATCGGCAAGTCCTACAGATGGCTTTGGAGTTCAAAGAAATCTCCTTTCTACACATTCCTCGTAATATGAATGACTTTGCAGACGCATTAGCAACATTGGCCTCCTTGGTTTACATACCTGACAAGGAAAACATGCCAAGCATCACAATTACTATGCAAAATGCCCCAGTCTATGGGAATTACATTGGAGAAGTATTGGATGAACTACCTCCCATCAACAACCCTTGGTATCAGCATATCAAGGAATATCTACAAGATGGATCTACACCCGCTGAGGCAAGCCTAACTGAGAAGAGGCGGATTCATCGACTTGCTATGAAATTCTACTTGAGTGGAGATGCACTCTACAAAAGAGATGTTGGATTGGGTCTCCTCAGATGTCTAGACAAAGACCAAGCTTATCGACTCATGGATGAGATTCATGGTGGAGTATGTGGCCCTCACATGAGTGGACCCCTACTTGTCAAGAAAAATCTCAGAACGGGACATTATTGGCTTACACTCAAAGCTGATTGTGATGATCACGTCAAGAGATGCTATCAATGTCAAATCCATGGGAATGCTATTCACGCCCCTCCAAGGGAACTCCACAATATGAGTTCACCCTGGCCCTTCTCAATGCGGGGAATGGACGTAATCGGGACCATCGAGCCCAGAGCCAGTAATGGACATCGATTTATATTCACCATGATCGACTACTTCACCAAATGGGTCGAAGCAGCTTCCTTCCCCAAGGTTACTAAAGAAGTCATCATTGCGTTCATCAGAAACAATGTTGTTTGTCGATATGGACAACCAGAGGTCATTGTGTCAGACAATGCTAAGAACCTCAACAACAAAATGATGGAGGAATTGTGCAGAAAGTTCCACATCAAGCATCTCAACTCTATCATATACCGACCAAAGATGAATGGTGCTGTTGAAGCTGCTAATAAAAACATCAAGAAGATCATGCAGAAAATGTCCACCAATCACAAAGGATGGCCTGACTTCTTGTCCCTAACTTTATTAGCCTACAGAACTTCAATGCGAGCTTCCACTGGCGCAACCCCCTACTCACTAGTCTATGGAATGGAAGCAGTATTCCCCATAGAAGTGGAAATGAAATCCCTCAGAATATTGATGAATGCTCAGTTGGATGAAGACCAATGGATACAAGATAGGTATCACCAATTGTCTCTGATAGATGAAAGGCGAGCGCGGCTATCTTCCATGGTCAGTTATATCAGCAAAGGATTGCACGATCCTACAATAGAAAAGTCCGACTACGGCAGTTCAAACAACATGACTTGGTTTTGAAGAAGATCATTGACAACCAAGATCAGTCTAAGGGAAAATTTTCTCCTAATTGGGAAGGCCTGTTTGTTGTCAAGGAAGTATTGACAGGAGGTGCTCTCAGATTGCAGGAAATGGATGGCGATGAATTTCCATAACTTATTAACTCAGACACCATGAAACGGTACTATGTCTAAAGTTACCATCAAATAAACATCCTGGTTTGATCAAATCACCAGTCATTCCGGTTTTGAACCTTTCTCTTACACATTCTTCTGCCCCTCAGGGAAACATATACTTGCAGCTCCTCCTGAAAATGAGGGTAAACTCTTCATATACTTGCAGCTCCTCCTGAAAACGAGGGTAAACTTTTCATATACTTGCAGCTCCTCCTGAAAATGAGGGTAAACTTTTCATATACTAGCAGCTCCTCCTGAAAATGAGGGTAAACTTTTCATATACTTGCAGTTTATTCTGATGACGGGATCAAACTGTCTACACTTGCAGTTTATCCTGAAGACGGGATCAAACTTTCTACACTTGCAGTTTATCCTAAAGACGGGATCAAACTTTCTACACTTGCAGTTTATCCTGAAGACGGGATCAAACTTTTTCCACACCTGTGGTTTATCCCCATCATGGGATTAAACTTTCCTCTCCTCGTAGTATAGCCTGCACATGGGATTTGTACTTCTCTTCAGCTACGATTCGTCCTGAGGGGCAAACTACGTCGACCTGATCTCCTGAACACTTGGGGGTACGTAGGCAACCATATTCTATATGGCCCGGTCGCAATAAAGAAAAACAACAAAAACCTTTCTACCCTTTCTTCACAAAAAAAAAAGATAAACAAACAAAACAAAAATACTTTCACACCCTTCTGCCTTCCGCATTCAGCATTGAACCTCCTACACTAGGTTCGAACTATGCAGACTTGATCTCCTCTTCAATAGGAGTACGTAGGCAGCCATTCATGGTGCAGTCTAACCCCTACCAGAGAAAACATACTTTAAAGATCTAACTTTATACCTCATTTGCGTGCAGGTACACTGAAGGATGCCTACTCAAGTCACCTAGAAGATCTGGGTTCGCCACTTGAATACCTGGCAATTCCCTACGGGGAATACGTACCGCAAGAGCAGGAACCTCGAATGGTACATCCTCCTCCTCATCCTCGACATTCGGCACCTCAACCCGAATAGGACGCACCACTGCCTCTGCCAAACGACGAGGTTGTCTCATAGAACGGCGCTGAGGCTCTTCAAAATCCCTCCTCCGTACACCAGAAGTAGTTCTGCGGGAATTGCTCGGCTGATCTGGATCCATAATATCTGGACAGCAAGTCTCCAAATCACCTCAGAAAGGGTGTGGTAATTCTATACCTGGAGTCTTTTCAAAATGCATTCTATGATTACGTGCCTATATGCATTATTTTAACATACATCTACTGTAGAGTTAAACGTGCATAACTGTTTTAATGCCTACATTTTGAAAATTTTTGCCATAGCCTCTTTGTAAATGGGACTATCCACATGCACATAGGCATGACTAGGTGGCCATTCAGTAGCACACCTTTACATAGTCATATACATCCTGTATGCATTCATCATATCACAGTAAAAATCCGTAATTATATTCTAATTACCAGGATTATTTACTATTCTATCTTTACTCATTTGTCCTCAGATAGGATAAGAAATGACAGTAAAAGGTATCAATTTGACTGCTTCAAAAGTCAAATTTTTTCACATCATTATGTTCAGCATGGTTTAATACTAACATTTGCTATGTTGAATATTTTTTATCAAGTCATATCAGCATGCATATTCATTACTATATGTCTAAATGAATTTCATGCGATAAGTCATTTTCCAACAGACAGAAATTGGAAAAAAAATATATGCATGTGTCACCAGGACAGTGAAGAACGCTTGTATGGTGACGGAATATGCAGAAAGTTGCCCGAACTCAGCAGATCTGCAGAGAAGCTCTCAGATTCCCTTCGCGATGCAGCTTGAAAATGACTTATGAAAGCAACCAAATACTTTATACATAGTACTACCGACGCAGTTGAATTCATGCGGCACCTAAAGGTCCATCTACTACCCTCATACATGGGTCCCACACCTCCGGCTCAGTCCAGTTAGAGTTGCAAAGGAGCTCCCATAAGCTAAAAAGGCCAAATCAGGAGTAAAAACACTACGCGATTGAGCGAAACAGCCTGAAATCTTGGTTTCTTGTAGGTCAGAGTTCAACTCCCGTCACCTCAATGGTATTCGCCCAAATACAGAGTATATTATACCAATGAGTTCAGCTTTCACAAACCTAGCGCGACAATACCCCACAAAGGTCCGATGCCGTCATTTGCAGGGTTCAATCCTAAAAACCCCCGGCGAGGGTTACAACGTCGAAGTTATCAAAACATCTACGTGTCCCCGGCGGGGGTCACCATGAAATGCAACCATTGATACACACATCAATGAAGGTCAAGCAGCCTTGACATTATATCAGCCAATGGCAAGTAAATCCATTGAAGTAACCTTCCCCAGCAGGGATCTATCCGGTGATACACACATCAGCGAAGATCAGGCAACCCTGATACTTAACCAACTATTGGCAGTAACTCCGACAGTATGAGGGAACATGTTATACACATCCTCAAAACAGACACAGTCTTATCCCCACAGATCTCTTCCGCACAAGAGGTACCTCTATGGAGTATAAACCAGTGTCTAGGATTCAAGACTTTGGTGGTCATCCCAACGTTAACATCCTTTGAGACTTGGATCGCATGTCGAAGCCATCATCGATTGTCATCCACAGCAGGATTACATGACAATCATTTGCATCATGTTGTTGCATACCGCATCATGATTATATTGCTTGCATTTCAAGTGTCTAGGAGTTTTTATCCTATCCATGCCTTGCATTGCATGAATATGATAAAGAGGGGCATCTGTAGACACTTGAAATTTTTTGCACTCCTATTACTGACATTGTAGGAGGGTAGATTCATTTTTTGGAGATAACCATGAAAGACAACATACAAATCATTCTGGATACTACCAGAAGTTCAGCTCTGACCCGGAACACAAACCGGGAGCTTCGGATCCAAACCCGGAACACACACCAGGCATGTCATTTCTAGTCTTGGAGATAACCCTGAGATATACAGATCAAAAGACTGGTAACAACACCAGAGAGAACAGCTCTGTCTCGGCGATAACACCGTGACATTCAGTTCCAGTCCCAGAGACAGCACTGGGAGTAGCAATCCCTTCCTTGGTGATAACACCAAGAGATGCCATCGCAGTTCCGGTAATAACCCTGGAAATGCTTGTTTCAAACACATGCAATCAGCTTCAATCACAGATGACAATGAGGCACACAAACAAGAAGTTCTATCTCAGAGACAACACTAAGTGAACGTCTGCTTTCCGCTTAAACCGACAATAACCCTAGTGAGGAGTCACAACATCATCTTACCACAACGTCAACAAGATGATATCGTAGCATACCAACAAGTAGTCCAATCTCAGCTGTAACCCTGAGCAACGTCTACTTTCAACTCAACCCGGCGATAACCCCGGCAAGGAGTCAAATATCATCTTGTTCACCCGACAAATGGCACGTCGTCTCAACACTTCAGACATACATACATACGACAAATGTCCCAACAATCGAGGAATGACAATCCCGAGTGACTATTACGTGTGGCAGTATGTTGGATAGAATTTAAAGCTTGAAGACCATGGGTATAGACCCCTCTTCTTGACTTCGTACAACCTCTAATCCATGACATTACGTAACTCTCGACACCAGCAATTCGAAGAAGTACAGAGATGCTTCGTTTGGATGCTCGGATTGAAGTTCTGCAAGTTCGATTGGACATTACAGTGCAAGTTCGATTGTCTATACACAGTAAGCCTTCTCACATTCAAGAAAGCCTTTTTCTCCTATTGTCACACACTGTTGTACACGTTGAGAGTCGTGTGAGTGTGTTTTCCCGGACTTATGTCCGTGGTTTTCATTTCTATCTATATATATACTAATATATATATATATATATATATATATATATATATATATATATATATATATATATTCGCATATATGGACTAACATTATCGAGTTATGCCTCGATTGTGCCTGAACTTTGTGCAGAGTGTTTATCTCGCTATATATATATATATATATATATGAACGTGGTCAAACTTTGTTCGATGAGCCTAGACTTTGATCTAGAGCATTTATCTGCTTATATATATAACTCGTTGTCGACATATCTAATGAGCCCGGATTTTATATCTCAGTGCGTTTACTTTTTTTATATATATATATATATATATATATATATATATATATATATATATATATATAATTGCTATCTGACATATCCGATGAGCCCGGATTCACATCCTATGCGTTTATTGCTTTTATATATATATATATATATACATATATATATATATATATATACATTCTGTCTGCCTTGGAGTTTACTTACGTGGCCATTTACCGCTTTTATTTACATTCATCCACTTTGAGTTTACTTACATGGCGGTGATCGCTTTTACTGACTTTATTTACATTACGTCCCGCCTGAGTTTACTTATTCGTGGCGATTGATCGATTCTGACTTTTTATTTACATTTTGTCCCGCTTTGAGTTTACTTTGTATAATTTGATCATGTTCATATATATATATATATTATATATATATATATATATATATATATATTCTGACTTTTATATATATATAATTGCTTACGCTTTCATATAAATTGCATATCTTGTGAGCTTAGGAATCATGTGATCACGAGGTTCGATTTCTTCAATCTAGATTCGGTTCCCATGATGGACATTTTCCGGGTCAGAAGCGGCTTGTACATTATTTTACGAAGGTCTCGAGTTTCCTTGGATGGTCATTGTATGCCCGTGGAGGAATTCGCTGCTCGTAGAATTATTTTCTCGAGGATGCTTTGCATCTCGAAAATAAAAGCAAATAAGCTGAACGCTTAGTAATAAAATGGAAGTATCAAAGGCCTCAATTACTATTGAGCACAAGGTTTGAAAAACCTTTTTTTTACAAAACGTCATTGCTATATCTTGTGGTTGAAATTGAATTTTCCTTAATAAAATTCAAACTCGTGTATATAGGTGCGAACGAGGTACATCACTACTTCTAGATAAATTGGACATTGATCCACACACACACACATTCATATAATAGTTTCTTTGAGAAGTGGCGGTCACCGTGGCAACACGGATGTCGGGGGGTGCCTAACACCTTCCCTCCGCATAATCAAGCCCCCGAACCCTTAATGAATCTCGGTTTCACAGACCCGTTTAGCAGTGCCAAATCACTGGGTCAATTTGCAAAACCTTTTCGGTTGCGTTGGTGCAACCAGTTAAAAACATCAACTGGCAACTCTTAAAGTCAATGGTCGACATTATACATGTCGGACCTTTTTCACTTATTTTTTCAAACAAATCTCACATTAACATGAGAACACCAAAAGACAAGTAACGAAAAGGGACACTCAAAAATCTCGACGTCGACATACCTTATATAGGATTCCCAAGCCATAAAATCCTATTTTCTAATTTTTTTACTTTACATAACATATTTAATTCATTTACTCATAACTAGTCCATTTTCATGAAAAAAACCAAATCAGTCCCAAAAAATTTCCTTTTCTGGGATTTAGCAGAATATAGTCCCATATTGAACATATATTTTTCTCGGAATTTTTAAAATTCATTTACTATTTTTCATATGGCCAAAACTGCCGAATATTTAGACATTTATCATAAACTATACTTTTGTCCAAAAATTCCAAAATTTACAGGGTATACTGCTATTATATACATATACTCCCAATAAAAATTTTACCAATTTTAGAGTTAACCACAAGTAAGGCTGTAAATGAGCCAACATAGTTCGGGCTTAACTCGAAAAAATATGAGCGAGACTCGGATTCGTTAATAATATGATTCAAATCTAAGCAATAAAAATAGTTCGAATAAAAATATGAGTAGAATCTGAGCAAGATTATACTCTACTCGTTTAAGATTTAAACTACTCAATTTTTTTATTGTGATTCAATACATACTCGGTTAATACATATTCGATTAGATGTTCGATACATTCTCTTATAATATATACAAATTTAAATCAAATTAGGATAATTAGTTATTATTTTGTTTTTTTTAATTTTAATTGTGATTTTATATTTGTAAAGTGTAATAATAAATATATTTTCTCATTTTTAAGTAAAATAACAAATTCAATTTATAATTATATTTATTATAAAACTAGTTATTATGTGGAGACTCGAATTCGAGCTTGAATTTGAAGCTCGCGAGTAGTTTGAATAAATATTCGAGTCGAGTCGAATCTGAGTAGGATTTTTCAAATATAATTCGAATTCGACCCGAATTTGAGTACGAATTTATTATTTTGAGTCGAATTCGAGTAGCCCTCTGTTCGCTCCAGTTCGACTCGTTTACACCCTTAACCACAAGGAGTTATAAGGGTTTACTTTTAAAATAGTCTTTTTCCATAAAATTCATAACTCCTAATCTTTACATCCAAAAATTGCCATTTTTGGACACAATCTAGAAAACTCATCAAATTATCATTTCAAATTTTTTCAAAATTTTTTAGGGTCGAAAAATTATGAAATTTCCCCTGGAAGAAACCCATTACTTACAACGGTTGAACGAAAATAATATTCATACGAATACGAAAAATAATATCTCTTCAGAATATGAAAAACATAATAACCCTTACGAGTATTGAAAGAAAATAACTCTCTTCATGAATACGAAAGAAATAATACCCCTTACGAATATTGAACGAAAATAATATCTCTTCAGAATATGAAAAATATAATAACCCTTACGATTGTTGAACGAAAATAATATTCCTACGAATATTGAACGAAAATTGTAAGACCCCAACTTTTTGAATAAAGATGAATTTTCTATAATTATCATTTTTGAGTATTATGGAATAAATTTAATATAATGTTATAGTTCTGGGTAATATTTAATAATTTTGCAAAGTATGCAAGTTGTCATATTATATTCGATTGGTCGGGAAATATTCTTTTGTCGTGGAATATCCGTATTTGACAAGACAATCATTGGTGGACCCCACAACAGAATTATTGTCAGATTGAGAAAATGACAAAAATATTTTATGAAAATAACGGCGGAAGTTTACCGTTAATATTGTTGAACTACTCTCAGTAGTAAAGAAATGCGATGTCTGCGTGGTTGCATAAGAAGCACACCAGTATTGATTATTAAGGCTTACGTGATAAGTCACTCGCTTTTGTTTTATTTGTATTATTAACGTAATAAAATGAAACATCTCTTTATATAAAATGAATACTTTTATAAAGTTATTCGTTTTATTAAAGCTAATAGTAAAATCTTTTTATATAAAATAGAATACTTTTATAAAGTTATTCGTTTTATTTGATAATAATTAGATTATATTATATTTTATTATGCATAGTGTTGCATACTGTTGCATAGTGTTCTGCATAGTAAAATCTTTTTATAAAGTTTTTGTTTTATTAGATTATAAATAGAATATATTATATTTTATTTAAAAGATTTTGCTTTAAATATGGATCGTCAGATTAAAGTAAATCAATCTGGACCGTTCATGAGTTAGTTACTATGCATTCCATTCTTCTATAAATAAAAGCTCATTCCTTCATTATTTTCTTACGAATTCACTGAACTTTAGAGAGAGAAATTATAGAGAGAAAGAAGAAGAGTTTTCTGTTACTTCAATACTCTAATATCAAGTATTATTTTACGGAAAGGGATATTATTCTTTTGTATTCAAGAAGAGAACTTCTGTTATTCCATTTCTTTATTATTTTGTTGGAATAACCTGTATACGCGGAATACCCTATACTTGGTGACATTCTTCTATTATTCTGTCTTTATTATTCCGTTAGAACATCCTGTCTGTGCTTTACGCCGGACCTGGTTCTGTCTTTATTATTCTGTCTTTATTATTCCGTTGGAACATCATGTTTGTGCTTTACGCCGGACCTGGTTCCGTCTTTATTATTCTGTCTTTATTATTCCATTGGAACATCCTCGCTCATGTGTTTTACACCTTTACTGGTTCCGCCTTTTTATTATTATGTATTTATTATTCTCGCTGAATAACTTGCCTATGCTGAGTATCGCATGTATGGTGATTTCCATTTGTTATTCCATTCTTTATTATTCATTTGGAACATCCCGCTTGCAGTGATTTTCACCGACTGGTTTCGTTATTATTATTCTATTGGAATAACTCTGTCTATCTGAGTACCACATACATGGTGATTTCTGTTGTTATTCCATTCCTTATTATTCTCAGTTGGTTAAAATTTTGACTTCTATACTCCATGAAATTAGTGGAATATCCTTGATATTTGCGCTTCATCCAGTATTTTTCATGGAAATATTCTTCTGAGCATTCTTGAATTTTATTCTACAAAGCAGTATCATGTTGACAATTTGGACGTTATTAGTTCCTGAATAACTTAATTCTTGAACTTGTTTTATTGAACTCTTACATCATTGTCATCATCCTCATGTTTATATTTTTTTTGAAAGTCATCTATGGCCTGTAGTGCATAGATGGACTTGGTATGATTATGACCAGGGATTATTCGGTGTAATCATGACCGTAATGTTACAAATGTTGTGATAAAAGTCCTCATTGGCCCGTAGTGCATTGATGGACAGTTGTTGGCATGATCGTGACCATTGATGAATACACAAATATCCTTGGCCCGTAGTGCATGGAATTTGTGGTCGTGACCTAATGAATATCCTCGGCAGTAAGTGGGATGATGTGGATTATTTATTGTCGAGTCTCAAATGATAAAAGTGATGAAAAACTTTTTAAATCATAAAAGATAGTAGATTTTATTCTCTACTTGACTCTTTTAATGGATTGCTTGATCCGCTGTAGTTAAACTTGATGTCTATTGTATTTTATCAGTTTAACATTGTTGAAGGCTAATGATAATTTATTTTACATGATCTTAGTCATAATATTTCTTTCTGGGCTAGTTGAGCTCACCCTTTCTTTCACTGTTCTCTTCAGGAAATGAGAACGTTGCTGGTACGAGTTGGGGAATGGAGTGATGGTTCGGATTATAGTATTAAATAGTAGTCTTCACTATTCTGTTAAATAGTGTGACAATAAATGTAATGAGGACTTATTCTGAGAGTGGATATTGTCTAGAAGATAATATTTGTATTTAAACTCACAGCATATGTTTTGTCGTATTTTACACGACTGCTGTATTATTTGTTTGTATTTGAATTTTGTACCATGTATTTGGCGACTCAAGATGGGTGATGTATACCTATTTTGGGGGCATCACAGTTGGTATCAAAGCTTAGGGATATGATCCCTGGCTAAGATGTGAGACAAGAACTAGGAGGGGAGAGACGGGGAATTCTTTCGCTAGTATGACCTACTTAAGTTTATTTGGTATTTAATTGGTCGGTCAGAGTATAGGGATAATATGTGATATGTTATTTAACTCTTGTTTTGTGACAGTATTTGAAAATGACATCCGAGAATGTTGAGATTATCAATGGAGCACAGGAGACCGTTGAGTCTCCACAGATCAATAATCAGGATAATGTGAATCAGGAAGGCGACAATCCTCAGGAAAGCAACAACACTGGCCAAATTATGAACGATGGAATGTTCCGAGGCTTCATGCAATTCATGCAACATCAGGCAAGAGCGGCTCCTGTCCAAAATGCAGGTGAAAACACTGGCAACTCTCGGATGGTCACTGCCAAACAGTTTAAGGAACTGGGACCACCGGAGTTCTTTGGAGAGCCAAAACCACTTAAGGTGGAGACGTGGATTAAACAGATCAACAAGATATTTGATGTCTTGGGATGCTCCGAGGAGCAAAAGGTTCCCTTTGCCACCTTCATGTTGCGTGCAGAGGCAGATTACTTTTTTGAATCTGTAAAACGTACTCAACCTGCCGCACTGAAGATGTCTTGGGAGAAGTTCCAGGAACTTTTCAATGACAAGTACTTTCCCGAAAGTATTCGTCACATGAAAAAGGTAGAGTTCATCAAGCTAGAGCAGAACAACATGACCGTGTCGCAGTACGAAGCCAAGTTCGCCGAGTTGTCCCGGTTTGCATCCCATTTGGTTGATAATGAGGAGAGAATGACGCGAATGTTTTTAAGAGGTTTGAAACCAGAGATACGTCAATATCTTATCTCTCATAAACTGTGTTTGTATTTAGATGTTGTTAATAGGGCTCAGTTATTGGAGCGCGATAATGAGTTAAACCAACCAAAGGAGAGCGGTACAAAAACAATAATACCAAAGGATATACCATCAAAGCGGTGACAATAAGCGTGGAGGGAATCAACATGCTAGAAATGGTAACCACTTCGATGGTAATCATGGCCAAAATAATAAGAACGGACATTTCAAGAAGAGGAGATTCAACAATGATGGAAATATGTCAGCATCAGCACCTGTCGTTAAGGAAGGAGAACGACCACATATAATATGCTTCAAGTGTAGAGGAGAGGGACACATCAGTCCCAACTGTATGCGATGCCATCCAAGGCATATTACAACCGTGGAAGAGAAGGTCACCGCCCGATTTTTGTCGTGCAATCAAGACAAGTCCAGTTGGGATGGAGGCACCAAAGGCCGTCCCAAAAAAGTCAAAGCCGGTAGTGCGAGGAAGAGCGTTTGTTGTGACCTCCCAGAAAGCAAGGAACCCGAACGAGGTCATCACGGGTAAGCTAATCATAAACTCTAGTGAGGTTTATACTTTGTTTGATACTGGTTCTACCCACTCTTTCATTTCTCCTACTTGCGCTCAACGTTTAAATTTGACTCCGGAGAAATTGGATTTTGATTTATCAGTTGAAACCCCGTTGGGAGAAACCTTCATTACATCCACGGTTTATAAGTCTTGTTTGATTCAAATTGGTAACCGCACATTACCTGTCGATCTCATTTCTTTGAAAATACTTGCATTTGATGTGATTCTAGGGATTGATTGGTTAACTACTCATCATGCAAAAATTGATTGTTTTCGTAAGGTTGTTAGCTTTCATATTCCTAATCAACCTATTATTCCTAATCAACCTATTATACGAATTCAAGCCACCAAACCATTAAAATCAATCACAGTCATCTCAAGCCATAAAGCTATTCGTTTATTAAAAAATGGATGTCAAGCTTTCTTAGCTCATGTCACGGATCTAAACAAAAATACGTCAGTTTTGAATGATATTTCTATTGTTAATGAATTTTCTGACGTATTCCCTGAAGAACTTCCTGGCCTACCCCCAAAGCGTGAAATTGAATTTTGTATTGACCTTGAACCCGGTACAAAACCCATTTCCAAAGCCCCATATCGAATGGCTCCTATTGAACTTCAGGAGTTAAAGACCCAACTGCAGGAATTGTTAGACATTGGCTTTATTCGTCCCTAAGACTTCTCCTCGGGTGCTCCTATTCTATTCGTGAAGAAGAAAGATGGGAGTATGCGACATTGTATTGATTATCGGGAGTTGAATCATGTCACCATCAAAAATAGGTACCCATTACCACATATTGATGACCTGTTTGACCAGTTGCAAGGAGCCAAATTCTTTTCAAAGATTGATCTTCGCCGAGTTATCCCGGTTTGCATCCCATTTGGTTGATAATGAGGAGAGAATGACGCTAATGTTTTAAGAGGTTTGAAACCGTAGATACGTCCAATATCTTATCTCTCATAAACTGTGTTTGTATTCAGATGTTGTTAATAGGGATCAGTTATTGGGCGCGATAATGAGTTAAACCAACCAAAGGAGAGCAACGAAAAACGATAATACCGGTGATAACAGTCATCAAAGCGGTGACAATAAGCGTGGAGGGAATCAACATGCCAGAAATGGTTACCACTTCGATGGTAATCATGGCCAAAAAAATAAGAACGGACATTTCAAGAAGAGGAGATTCAACAATGATGGAAAGATGTCAGCATCAGCACCTGTCGTTAAGGAAGGAGAACGACCACATATAATATGCTTCAAGTGTGGAGGAGAGGGACACATCAGTCCCAACTGTGCGATGCCATCCAAGGCATATTACAACTGTGGAAGAGAAGGTCACCTGGCCCGATTTTTTCGTGCACCGAAGACAAGTCCAGCTAAGATGGAGGCACCAAAGGCCGTCCCAGAAAAGTCAAAGCCGGTAGTGCGAGGAAGAGCGTTTGTTGTGACCTCCCAGAAAGCAAGGAACCTGAACGAGGTCATCACGGGTAAGCTAATCATAAACTCTAGTGAAGTTTATACTTTGTTTGATACTGGTTCTACCCACTCTTTCATTTCTCCTACTTGCGCTCAACGTTTAAATTTGACTCCAGAGAAATTGGATTTTGATTTATCAATTGAAACCCGCTGGGAGAAACCTTCATTACATCCACGGTTTATAAGTCTTGTTTGATTCAAATTGGTAATCGCATCGTTACACCGTCGATCTCATTTCTTTGAAAATACTTGCATTTGATGTGATTCTAGGGATTGATTGGTTAACTACTCATCATGCAAAATTGATTGTTTTCGTAAGGTTGTTAGCTTTCATATTCCTAATCAACCTATTATTCCTAATCAACCTATTATACGAATTCAAGCCACCAAACCATTAAAATCAATCACACTCATCTCAAGCCATAAAGCTATTCGTTTATTAAAAAATGGATGTCAAGCTTTCTTAGCTCATGTCACGGATCTAAACAAAAATACGTCAGTTTTGAATGATATTTCTATTGTTAATGAATTTTCTGACGTATTCCCTGAAGAACTTCCTGGCCTACCCCCAAAGCGTGAAATTGAATTTTGTATTGACCTTGAACCCGGTACAAAACCCATTTCCAAAGCCCCATATCGAATGGCTCTATTGAACTTCGTGAGTTAAAGACCCAACCTGCAGAATTGTTAGACATTAGCTTTATTCGTCCTAGTACTTCTCCTTGGGGTGCTCCTATTCTATTCGTGAAGAAGAAAGATGGGAGTATGCGACATTGTATTGATTATCGGGAGTTGAATCATGTCACCATCAAAAATAGGTACCCATTGCCACATATTGATGACCTGTTTGACCAGTTGCAAGGAGCCAAATTATTTTCAAAGATTGATCTTCGCCGAGTTGTCCCGGTTTACATCCCATTTGGTTGATAATGAGGAGAGAATGACGCGAATGTTTTTTAGAGGTTTGAAACCAGAGATACGTCAATATCTTATCTCTCATAAACTGTGTTTGTATTCAGATATTGTTAATAGGGATCAGTTATTGGAGCGCGATAATGAGTTAAACCAACCAAAGGAGAGCAGCCGGCAAAACGATAATACCAGTGATAACAGTCATCAAAGCGGTGACAATAAGCGTGGAGGGAATCAACATGCCAGAAATGGTTACCACTTCGATAGTAATCATGGCCAAAACAATAAGAACGCACATTTCAAGAAGAGGAGATTCAACAATGATGGAAAGATGTCGACGCAAGACTGTCGTTAAGGAAGGAGAACGACCACATATAATATGCTTCAAGTGTGGAGGAGAGGGACACATCAGTCCCAACTGTGCGATGCCATCCAAGGCATATTACAACTGTGGAAGAGAAGGTCACCTGGCCCAATTTTTTTGTGCACTGAAGAAAAGTCCAGCTGAGATGGAGGCACCAAAGGCCGTCCCAGAAAAGTCAAAGCCGGTAGTGTGCTAGGAAGAGCGCGTTGTTGTGACCTCCCGAGAAAGCAAGGAACCCGAACGAGGTCATCACGGTAAGCTAATCATAAACTCTAGTGAAGTTTATACTTTGTTTGATCTTCGTTCTACCCACTTTTCATTTCTCCTACTTGCGCTCAACGTTTAAATTTGACTCGGAGAAATTGGATTTTGATTTATCGCTTAAAACCCGTTGGGAGAAACCTTCATTACATCCACGGTTTATAAGTCTTGTTTGATTCAAATTGGTAACCACATCGTTACTGTCGATCTCATTTCTTTGAAAATCTTGCATTTGATGTGATTCTAGGGATTGATTGGTTAACTACTCATCATGCAAAAATTGATTATTTTCGTAAGGTTGTTAGCTTTCATATTCCTAATCAACCTATTATTCCTAATCAACCTATTATACGAATTCAAGCCACTAAACCATTAAAATCAATCACAGTCATCTCAAGCCATAAAGCTATTCGTTTATTAAAAAATGGGTGTCAAGCTTTCTTAGCTCATGTCACGGATCTAAACAAAAATACGTCAGTTTTGAATGATATTTCTATTGTTAATGAATTTTCTGACGTATTCCCCGAAGAACTTCCTGGCCTACCCCCAAAGCGTGAAATTGAATTTTGTATTGACCTTGAACCCGGTACAAAACCCATTTCCAAAGCCCCATATCGAATGGCTCTATTGAACTTCCAGGAGTTAAAGACCCAACTGCAGGAATTGTTAGACATTGGCTTTATTCGTCCTAGTACTTCTCCTTGTGGTGTTCCTATTCTATTCGTGAAGAAGAAAGATGGGAGTATGCGACTTTGTATTGATTATCGGGAGTTGAATCATGTCACCATAAAAAATAGGTACCAATTGCCACATATTGATGACCTTTTTGACCAGTTGCAAGGAGCCAAATTCTTTTCAAAGATTGATCTTCGCCGAGTTGTCCCGGTTTGCATCCCATTTGGTTGATAATGAGGAGAGAATGACGCGAATGTTTTTAAGAGGTTTGAAACCAGAGATACGTCAATATCTTATCTCTCATAAACTGTGTTTGTATTCAGATGTTGTTAATAGGGCTCAGTTATTGGAGCGCGATAATGAGTTAAACCAACCAAAAGAGAGCAGCCGGCAAAACGATAATACCAGTGATAACAGTCATCAAAGCGGTGACAATAAGCGTGGAGGGAATCAACATGCCAGAAATGGTAACCACTTGATGGTAATCATGGCCAAAACAATAAAACGGACATTTCAAGAAGAGGAAATTCAACAATGATGGAAAGATGTCAGCATCAGCACCTGTCGTTAAGGAAGGAGAACGACCACATATAATATGCTTCAAATGTGGAGGAGAGGACACATCGGTCCCAACTGTATGCGATGCCATCCAAGGCATATTACAACTGTGGAAGAGAAGGTCACCGGCCCGATTTTGTCGTGCATCGAAGACAAGTCCAGCTGGGATGGAGGCACCAAAGGCCGTCCCAGAAAAGTCAAAGCCGGTAGTGCGAGGAAGAGCGTTTGTTGTGACCTCCCAGAAAGCAAGGAACCCGAACGAGGTCATCACGGGTAAGCTAATCATAAACTCTAGTGAAGTTTATACTTTGTTTGATCTTGTTTTCTACCCACTCTTTCATTTCTCCTACTTGCGCTCAACGTTTAAATTTGACTCGAGAAATTGGATTTTGATTTATCGGTTGAAACCCGTTGGGAGAAACCTTCATTACATCCACGGTTTATAAGTCTTGTTTGATTCAAATTGGTAACCGCATTACCTTCGTCGATCTCATTTCTTTGAAAATACTTGCATTTGATGTGATTCTAGGGATTGATTGGTTAACTACTCATCATGCAAAATTGATTGTTTTCGTAAGGTTGTTAGCTTTCATATTCCTAATCAACCTATTATTCCTAATCAACCTATTATACTGAATTCAAGCCACCAAACCATTAAAATCAATCACGATCATCTCAAGCCATAAAGCTATTCGCTTATTAAAAATGGATGTCAAGCTTTCTTAGCTCATGTCACGGATCTAAACAAAAATACGCCGCTTTTGAATGATATTTCTATTGTTAATGAATTTTCGGCGTATTCCACGAAGAACTTCTGGCCTACCCCCCAAAGCGTGAAATTGAATTTTGTATTGACCTTGAACCCGGTACAAAACCCATTTCCAAAGCCCCATATCGAATGGCTCCTATTGAACTTCAGGAGTTAAAGACCCAACTGCAGGAATTGTTAGACATTGGCTTTATTCGTCCTAGTACTTCTCCTTGGGGTGCTCCAATTCTATTCGTGAAGAATAAAGATGGGAGTATGCGACTTTGTATTGATTATCGGGAGTTGAATCATGTCACCATCAAAAATAGGTACCCATTGCCACATTTGATGACCTGTTTGACCAGTTGCAAGGAGCCAAATTCTTTTCAAAGATTGATCTTCGCTGAGTTGTCCCGGTTTGCATCCCATTTTGTTGTTAATGAGGAGAGAATGACGCGAATGTTTTTAAGAGGTTTGAAACTAGAGATACGTCAATATCTTATCTCTCATAAACTGTGTTTGTATTCAGATGTTGTTAATAGGGCTCAGTTATTGGAGCGCGATAATGAGTTAAACCAACCAAAGGAGAGCAGCCGGCAAAACGATAATACCAGTGATAACAGTCATCAAAGCGGTGACAATAAGCGTGGAGGGAATCAACATGCCAGAAATGGTTACCACTTCGATAGTAATCATGGCCAAAACAATAAGAACGCACATTTCAAGAAGAGGAGATTCAACAATGATGGAAAGATGTCAGCATCAGCACCTGTCGTTAAGGAAGGAGAACGACCACATATAATATGCTTCAAGTGTGGAGGAGAGGGACACATCAGTCCCAACTGTGCGATGCCATCCAAGGCATATTACAACTGTGGAAGAGAAGGTCACCTGGCCCAATTTTTTTGTGCACTGAAGAAAAGTCCAGCTGAGATGGAGGCACCAAAGGCCGTCCCAGAAAAGTCAAAGCCGGTAGTGCTAGGAAGAGCGTTTGTTGTGACCTCCCAGAAAGCAAGGAACCCGAACGAGGTCATCACGGGTAAGCTAATCATAAACTCTAGTGAAGTTTATACTTTGTTTGATACTGGTTCTACCCACTCTTTCATTTCTCCTACTTGCGCTCAACGTTTAAATTTGACTCCGGAGAAATTGGATTTTGATTTATCAGTTAAAACCCCGTTGGGAGAAACCTTCATTACATCCACGGTTTATAAGTCTTGTTTGATTCAAATTGGTAACCACACGTTACCTGTCGATCTCATTTCTTTGAAAATCTTGCATTTGATGTGATTCTAGGGATTGATTGGTTAACTACTCATCATGCAAAAATTGATTATTTTCGTAAGGTTGTTAGCTTTCATATTCCTAATCAACCTATTATTCCTAATCAACCTATTATACGAATTCAAGCCACTAAACCATTAAAATCAATCACAGTCATCTCAAGCCATAAAGCTATTCGTTTATTAAAAAATGGGTGTCAAGCTTTCTTAGCTCATGTCACGGATCTAAACAAAAATACGTCAGTTTTGAATGATATTTCTATTGTTAATGAATTTTCTGACGTATTCCCTGAAGAACTTCCTGGCCTACCCCCAAAGCGTGAAATTGAATTTTGTATTGACCTTGAACCCGGTACAAAACCCATTTCCAAAGCCCCATATCGAATGGCTCCTATTGAACTTCAGGAGTTAAAGACCCAACTGCAGGAATTGTTAGACATTGGCTTTATTCGTCCTAGTACTTCTCCTTGGGGTGCTCCTATTCTATTCGTGAAGAAGAAAGATGGGAGTATGCGACTTTGTATTGATTATCGGGAGTTGAATCATGTCACCATAAAAAATAGGTACCAATTGCCACATATTGATGACCTTTTTGACCAGTTGCAAGGAGCCAAATTCTTTTCAAAGATTGATCTTCGCCGAGTTGTCCCGGTTTGCATCCCATTTGGTTGATAATGAGGAGAGAATGACGCGAATGTTTTTAAGAGGTTTGAAACCAGAGATACGTCAATATCTTATCTCTCATAAACTGTGTTTGTATTCAGATGTTGTTAATAGGGCTCAGTTATTGGAGCGCGATAATGAGTTAAACCAACCAAAAGAGAGCAGCCGGCAAAACGATAATACCAGTGATAACAGTCATCAAAGCGGTGACAATAAGCGTGGAGGGAATCAACATGCCAGAAATGGTAACCACTTCGATGGTAATCATGGCCAAAACAATAAGAACGGACATTTCAAGAAGAGGAAATTCAACAATGATGGAAAGATGTCAGCATCAGCACCTGTCGTTAAGGAAGGAGAACGACCACATATAATATGCTTCAAATGTGGAGGAGAGGGACACATCAGTCCCAACTGTGCGATGCCATCCAAGGCATATTACAACTGTGGAAGAGAAGGTCACCTGGCCCGATTTTGTCGTGCATCGAAGACAAGTCCAGCTGGGATGGAGGCACCAAAGGCCGTCCCAGAAAAGTCAAAGCCGGTAGTGCGAGGAAGAGCGTTTGTTGTGACCTCCCAGAAAGCAAGGAACCCGAACGAGGTCATCACGGGTAAGCTAATCATAAACTTTAGTGAAGTTTATACTTTGTTTGATACTGTTTCTACCCACTCTTTCATTTCTCCTACTTGCGCTCAACGTTTAAATTTGACTCTGGAGAAATTGGATTTTGATTTATCAGTTGAAACCCCGTTGGGAGAAACCTTCATTACATCCACGGTTTATAAGTCTTGTTTGATTCAAATTGGTAACCGCACATTACCTGTCGATCTCATTTCTTTGAAAATACTTGCATTTGATGTGATTCTAGGGATTGATTGGTTAACTACTCATCATGCAAAAATTGATTGTTTTCGTAAGGTTGTTAGCTTTCATATTCCTAATCAACCTATTATTCCTAATCAACCTATTATACGAATTCAAGCCACCAAACCATTAAAATCAATCACAGTCATCTCAAGCCATAAAGCTATTCGTTTATTAAAAAATGGATGTCAAGCTTTCTTAGCTCATGTCACGGATCTAAACAAAAATACGTCAGTTTTGAATGATATTTCTATTGTTAATGAATTTTCTGACGTATTCCCTGAAGAACTTCCTGGCCTACCCCCAAAGCGTGAAATTGAATTTTGTATTGACCTTGAACCCGATACAAAACCCATTTCCAAAGCCCCATGTCGAATGGCTCTATTGAACTTCGAGTTAAAGACCCAATGCAGGAATTGTTAGACATTGGCTTTATTCGTCTAGTACTTCTCCTTGGGGTGCTCCAATTCTATTCGTGAAGAATAAAGATGGGAGTATCGCGACTTTGTATTGATTATCGGGAGTTGAATCATGTCACCATCAAAAATAGGTACCCATTGCCACATTTGATGACTGTTTGACCAATTCAACAGAAGGAGCCAAATTCTTTTCAAAGATTGATCTTCATTTGAGTTGTCCGTTTGCATCCCATTTTGTTGTTAATGAGGAGAGAATGACGCGAATGTTTTTAAGAGGTTTGAAACTAGAGATACGTCCAATATCTTATCTCTCATAAACCGTGTTTGTATTCAGATGTTGTTAATAGGGCTCAGTTATTGGAGCGCGATAATGAGTTAAACCAACCAAAGGAGAGCGGTAAAAAAAACGATAATACCGGTGATACTTGATCATCAAAGCGGTGACAATAAGAGTGGAGGAATCAACATGCCAGAAATGGTTACCACTTCGATGGTAATCATGGCCAAAACAATAAGAACGGACATTTCAAGAAGAGGAGATTCAACAATGATGGAAAGATGTCGACGCCAAGACTGTCATTAAGGAAGGAGAACGACCACATATAATATGCTTCAAGTGTGGAGAGGGACACATCGGTCCCAATCGCGTGCGATGCCATCTAAGGCATATTACAACTGTGGAAGAAAGGTCACCGACCCGATTTTTGTCGCACCAAGACAAGTCCACCGGGATGGAGGCACCAAAGGTCGTCCCCGAGAAAAGTCAAAGCCGGTTGTGCGAGGAAGAGCGTTTGTTGTGACCTCCCAGAAAGCAAGGAACCCGAACGAGGTCATCACGGGTAAGCTAATCATAAACTCTAGTGAAGTTTATACTTTGTTTGATACTGGTTCTACCCACTCTTTCATTTCTCCTACTTGCGCTCAACGTTTAAATTTGACTCCAGAGAAATTGGATTTTGATTTATCAGTTGAAACCCCGTTGGGAGAAACCTTCATT
Organism: Panax quinquefolius; assembly: GCA_020205615.1. NCBI lineage: Eukaryota > Viridiplantae > Streptophyta > Magnoliopsida > Apiales > Araliaceae > Panax > Panax quinquefolius. The sequence goes on from CM035158.1 coordinate 12,883,644, forward strand.
ACATCCACGGTTTATAAGTCTTGTTTGATTCAAATTGGTAACCGCACGTTACCTGTCGATCTCATTTCTTTGAAAATACTTGCATTTAATCTGATTCTAGGGATTGATTGGTTAACTACTCATCATGAAAAAATTGATTGTTTTCGTAAGGTTGTTAGCTTTCATATTCCTAATCAACCTATTATTCCTAATCAACCTATTATACGAATTCAAGCCACCAAACCATTAATATCAATCATAGTCATCTCAAGCCATAAAGCTATTCGTTTATTAAAAAATGGATGTCAAGCTTTCTTAGCTCATGTCACGGATCTAAACAAAAATACGTCAGTTTTGAATGATATTTCTATTGTTAATGAATTTTCTGACGTATTCCCTGAAGAACTTCCTGGCCTACCCCCAAAGCGTGAAATTGAATTTTGTATTGACCTTGAACCCGGTACAAAACCCATTTCCAAAGCCCCATATCGAATGGCTCCTATTGAACTTCAATAGTTAAAGACCCAACTGCAGGAATTGTTAGACATTGGCTTTATTCGTCCTAGTACTTCTCCTTGGGGTGCTCCTATTCTATTCGTGAAGAAGAAAGATGGGAGTATGCGACTTTGTATTGATTATCGGGAGTTGAATCATGTCACCATAAAAAATAGGTACCCATTGCCACATATTGATGACCTGTTTGACCAGTTGTAAGGAGCCAAATTCTTTTCAAAGATTGATCTTCGCCGAGTTGTCCCGTTTTGCATCCCATTTGGTTGATAATGAGGAGAGAATGACGCGAATGTTTTTAAGAGGTTTGAAACCAGAGATACGTCAATATCTTATCTCTCATAAACTGTGTTTGTATTCAGATGTTGTTAATAGGGCTCCGTTATTGGAGCGTGATAATGAGTTAAACCAACCAAAGGAGAGCAGCCGGCAAAACGATAATACCAGTGATAACAGTCATCAAAGCGGTGACAATAAGTGTGAAGAGAATCAACATGCCAGAAATGGTAACCACTACGATGGTAATCATGGCCAAAACAATAAGAACGGACATTTCAAGAAGAGGAGATTCAACAATGATGGAAAGATGTCAGCATCAGCACCTGTCGTTAAGGAAGGAGAACGACCACATATAATATGCTTCAAGTGTGGAAGAGAGGGACACATCAGTCCCAACTGTGCGATACCATCCAAGGCATATTACAACTGTGGAAGAGAAGGTCACCTGGCTCGATTTTGTCGTGCACCGAAGACAAGTCCAGCTGGGATGGAGGCACCAAAGGCCGTCCCAGAAAAGTCAAAGTCGGTGGTACGAGGAAGAGCGTTTGTTGTGACCTCCCAGAAAGCAAGGAACCCGAACGAGGTCATCACGGGTAAGCTAATCATAAACTCTAGTGAGGTTTATACTTTATTTGATACTGGTTCTACCCACTCTTTCATTTCTCCTACTTGCGCTCAACGTTTAAATTTGACTCCGGAGAAATTGGATTTTGATTTATCAGTTGAAACCCCGTTGGGAGAAACCTTCATTACATCCACGGTTTATAAGTCTTGTTTGATTCAAATTGGTAACCGCACGTTACCTGTCGATCTCATTTCTTTGAAAATACTTGCATTTGATGTGATTCTAGGGATTGATTGGTTAACTACTCATCATGCAAAAATTTATTGTTTTCGTAAGGTTGTTAGCTTTCATATTCCTAGTCAACCTATTATTCCTAATCAACCTATTATACGAATTCAAGCCACCAAACCATTAAAATCAATCACAGTCATCTCAAGCCATAAAGCTATTCGTTTATTAAAAAATGGATGTCAAGCTTTCTTAGCTCATGTCACGGATCTAAACAAAAATACGTCAGTTTTGAATGATATTTCTATTGTTAATGAATTTTCTGACTTATTCCCTAAAGAACTTCCTGGCCTACCCCCAAAGCGTGAAATTGAATTTTGTATTGACCTTGAACCCGGTACAAAACCCATTTCCAAAGCCCCATATCGAATGGCTCCTATTGAACTTCAGGAGTTAAAGACCCAACTGCAGGAATTGTTAGACAATGGCTTTATTCGTCCTAGTACTTCTCCTTGGGGTGCTCCTATTCTATTCGTGAAGAAGAAAGATGAGAGTATGCTACTTTGTATTGATTATCGGGAGTTGAATCATGTCACCATAAAAAATAGGTACCCATTTCCACGTATTGATGACCTATTTGACCAGTTGCAAGGAGCCAAATTCTTTTCAAAGATTGATCTTCATTCCAGATATCACCAATTGAAGATTAGAACCAATGACATTCCAAAGACGGCTTTCAGAACTCGGTACGGGCATTATGAATTCCTAGTCATGTCTTTTGGATTGACTAATGCTCCTGCTACCTTCATGGATATGATGAACTGAGTATTCAGGGAATATTTGGATCACTTTGTGGTCGTCTTTATTGATGACATCCTCATATATTCCAAAACCCGTGAAGATCATGAGCAACACTTGAGGCTGATACTCCAAAAGCTTCGTGAATATAAGCTTTATGCCAAGTAGAAGAAATGTGAGTTCTGGCTTGAGGAAGTAGCATTCCTTGGGCACGTGGTATGAAGTCATGGAATATCTGTTGACCCAGCAAAGATTGAAGTTATTCAAAGCTTGGAGCAACCTAAATCAGTGACCGAAGTACGTAGCTTTCTCGGTTTAGCTGGTTATTATCTGAGATTCGTGGAAGGATTTTCTCGAATCGCTACTCCACTAACTCAACTGACTCGAACAGATACAAAGTTTGGTTGGAGCGAGGAATGTGAGAAGAGTTTTCAAGAACTCAAGAGAAGACTCATTTCAGCACCTATTCTGACAATACCATCGGGTTCGGAGGGATTTGTCATCTACAATGATGCTTCGGGCAAGGGTTAGGATGCGTTCTCATGCAACATGGGAAGGTTATAGCGTATGCCTCACGATAACTCAAAGAATATAAGAGGAATTATCCTACTCATGATCTAGAGTTGGCAGCTGTTGTCTTCGCACTAAAGATTTGGAGGCATTACTTGTATGGGGAGAAAGTGGAAATCTTTACGGATCATAAAAGCCTCAAATATTTCTTCACTCAAAAAGAACTCAACATGTGACAACAACGTTGGCTTTAACTGTTGAAAGATTATGATCATACCATCCTGGAAAAAGCAAACGTGGTAGCTGACGCATTGAGTAGAAGATCATATGCGGGTACGAGTGCGATATTGTCAATGCAAAGGCCCATTTTGTGTGACTTGCAATGGATGGAGATAGAGATAGAGACTCCAGGATCCCACGTGATGATGGCGAATATACGAGTAGAACCGACTTTAATTGATAAAGTTAAAGCTGCTCAAACTACAGACCTGGAGCTGATGCATATGAGGAAGAAAGTGCAAGAAGGTGCTATGCCGGAAGCAAGAATCGATGATGAAGGAATACTTCGAGTCAACTCCAGACTTTGTGTTCCTAACGATCCTGGGTTAAAGTATAAAATCATGATGGAGGCGCACAACACACCATTTACAATCCATCCAGGGAGTACCAAAATGTTCTGTGATCTTCGTCATACATTTTGGTGGAGTAATATGAAGAGAGAGATAGCGCTGTTTATCTCAAGGTGTCTAACTTGTCAACGAGTCAAGGCGGAGCATCAAGTACCAAAAGGTCCATTGCAACCACTTGAAATTCTAGAGTGGAAGTGGGAGCACATTACCATGGATTTCATTACTGGTCTTCCCAAGGTTTCTCAAGGCATTGATGCAATTTGGGTCATTGTTGATAGATTGACCAAGTCTACTCACTTCTTACCAATACGAGAAACTTATACACTTGAACGTCTTGCTCGTATATACATAAACGAGATTGTAAGACTGTATGGTATGCCAGTATCCATAGTTTCTAATTGAGACCCAAGATTCACTTCACGATTTTGGGTTAGTTTGTAAAAAGCTATGGGCACGAATTTACGATTTAGTTCAACATATCATCCTCAGACAGACGGATAATCAGAGAGGACTTTTCAAACTCTTGAAGATTTATTAAGACTCTGTGTCCTTGATTTCAAGGGAAGTTGGGACAAGTTCTTACCATTGGTGGAGTTTTCATACAACAATAGTTATCAAGCAAGTATTGGCATGGCTCCATTCGAGCGTTGTATGGAAGAAAGTGTCGTTCTCCAAAGATCTTTGGGATGAGGTAGGTGAAGCAACGTTGTTGGGACCGAGAGTTGAACGTATGACTACGGAAAAGATTCAAACGATCCGACAACGTATAAAAACCTCACAAGACCGAATAAAAGAGTTATCTTTGATCTTCATCGAAAGAACGTGGAATTCGATATTGGAGATCATGTGTTGTTACGTGTTGCTCCATGAAAAGGAGTTACGAGGTTTGGAAAGAGAGGAAAGCTCAATCCTCGATTCATTGGCACATTTTTAATCCTCGATCGAGTAGGGACTGTAGCCTATAGACTCGCTTTACCGCCAAGTATGTCTCGTGTTCATAACGTTTTTCACATATCCATGTTACGTAAATATGTGGAAGACCCGAACCACATTATTGAGTTAGAACCAGACGAAATAGCGGAAGATTTAACATATGAAGAGGTTCCTGTTCAAATCTTGGATAAGAAGGAACATATTCTACGCTCCAAGATTATACCTCAAGTTAAAGTTTTGTGGAGAAACCACGATGTTGAGGAAATGACCTAGGAGTTAGAATCTAAAATGAAGTCAAGGTATCCTTACCTCTTCGATATACCAGGTACGTACCCTAATTTTGAGGGCAAAATTTCTTAAGAAGGGGAGGTTGTAAGACCCCAACTTTTTGAATAAAGATGTGTTTTCTATAATTATCATTTTTGAATATTATGATATAATGTTATAGTTGTGGGTAATATTTATAAATTTTGCAAAGTATGCAAGTTGTCATATTATATTCAATTGGTCGGGGAATATTCTTTTTGTCAGAAAATATCCGTACGACGGTACAATCATTGGTGGACCCCACAACAAAATTATTGTCGGATTGAGAAAACGACAAAAATATTTTATTGAAAATAACAGCGGAAGTTTTACCGTTGATACTGTTGAACTACTCAGTAGTAAAAGTACAGTAATACGTGTGGTTACATAGTAGCACACGGTATTGATTATTAATGCTTATGTGAGAAGTCACTCAGTTTTGTTCAATTATTGCTATAATAGTTGTTGCATAGTATCTCACATTATTTGATTCAATTATTGTTGATTTATAAGTTTTGTTTTATTAGTATTATTAACGTAATAAAATAGAAAAGCTTTTTATATAAAACAGAATACTTTATTAAAGTTATTTTATAAATAGAATATATTATATTTTATTATGCATAGTGTTTGCATAGTGCCTACATAGTGTTTGTATAGTAAAAATCTTTTTATATAAATAGAATATATTATATTTTATTTAAAAGATTTTGCTTTAAATATGGACCGTCAGATTAAAGTAAATCAATCTGGACCGGTTCATGAGTTAGTTACTATGCATTCCATTTTTCTATAAATAGAAGCTCATTCCTTCATTATTTTCTTACTAATTCAATTTGAACTCTGAGAGAAAATTTAGAGAGAAAAGAAGAAGAGTTTTCTATTACTTCACTACTCTAATATCAAGTATTATTTTACGGTAAGGGATATTATTCTTTTGTATTCAAGAAGAGAACTTCAGTTATTCCATTTCTTTATTATTCTATTGGAATAACTTTGTATCTGCCGAATACCCTATACTTGGTGACATTCTTCATTATTCTGTCTTTATTATTCCGTTAGAACATCCTCATGCGTGCTTTTACGGGACTGGTTTTGTTTTATTATTCTATTATTCTTTTATTATTCCGCTGGAACATCCCATCGTCGCTTTTACGCCTAACTCGGTTCCGTCTTTATTATTACATCTTTATTATTCCGTTGGAACATCCTGTGTCATGTGTGTTTTTACCGGACTGGCTCGCCTTTTTATTATTATGTATTTATTATTCTCGCTGGAATAACTTGTCTATGCAAAATCCGCATGCATGGTGATTTCGTTGTTATTCCATTCTTTATTATTCTGTTGGAACATCCTGCCGGTGTGATTTTCACCTGACTTTGTTCCGTTATTATTATTCTGTTGGAATAACTGTCATGCATGGTCTTGCATGCACGGTGATTTCTGTTGTTATTCCATTCCTTATTATTCTCGGTTGGTTAAAATTTTGACTTCTATACTCCATGAAATTAGTGGAATATCCTTGATATTTGCGCTTCATCCAAAGATTTTTCATGGAAATATTCTTCTTCGAGCATTCTTGAATTTTATTCTACAAAGCGATGATCATGTTGACAATTTGGACGTTATTAGTTCTGAATAAATTAATTAAATGAACTTATTTTATTGAACTCTTATATCATTGTCATCATCCTCATGTTTATATTTTTTTTGAAAGTCATCTCATGGCTGTAGTGCATAGATGGACTTGGTATGATTATGACCGAGGATTATCCGGTGTAATCATGACCGTAATATTACAAATGTTGTGATAAAAGTCCTCATTGGCCCGTAGTGCATTGATGGACAGTTGTTGGCATGATCATGACCATTGATGAATACACAAATATCCTTGGCCCATAGTGCATGGAATTTGTGGTCGTGACCCTAATGAATATCCTTGGTCAGTAGTCGCGGGGATGATGTGGATTATTTATTAAGCTGAGTCTCAGCGATAAAAGTGATGAAAAACTTTTTAAATCATAAAAGATAGTAGATTTTATTCTCTACTTGACTCTTTTAATGGATTGCTTGATCCGTTGCAGTTAAACTTGATGTCTATTGTATTTTATCAGTTTAACATTGTTGAAGGCTAATGATAATTTATTTTACATTATCTTAGTCATAATATTTCTTGCTAGGCTAGTTGAGCTCACCCTTTCTTTCATTGTTCTCTTCAGGAAATGAGAACGTAGCTGGTACGAGTCGGGGAATGGAGTGATGGTCCGGATGATAGTATTAGCTAGTAGTCCTCAGTATTCTGTTAAATAGTGTGACAATAAATGTAATGAGGACGTATTCTGAGAGTGGATATTGTCTAGAAGATAATATTTGTATTTAAACTCACAGCATATGTTTTGTCGTATTTTACACGACTGTTGTATTATTAGTTTGTATTTGAATTTTGTACTATGTATTTGGCGACTCAAGATGGGTGATGTATACCTATTTCTGGGGTGTCACATCTATACTCCATGAAATTAGTGGAATATCCTTGATATTTGCGCTTCATCCAGTATCTTTTCATGAAAATTCTTCTGAGCATTCTTGAATTTTACTCTACACAGAAGTAACATGTTGACAATTTGGACGTTATTGGTTCCTGAACAAATTAATTCTTGAACTTGTTTTATTGAATTCTTATATCATTGTCATCATCCTCATGATTTTATTTTGTTTTGAAAGTCATATGTGGCCTGTAGTGCATAGATTGACTTGGTATGATTATGACCAGGGATTATTCGGTGTAATCATGACCGTAATGTTATAAATGATGTGGTAAAAGTCCTCATTGGCCCGTAGTGCATTGATGGACAGTTGTTGGCATGATCATGACCATTGATTAATACACAAATATCCTTGGCCCATAGTGCATGGAATTTGTGGTCGTGACCCTAATGAATATCGTTGGCCGTAGTGCAGGGATGATGTGGATTTTTTATTTAGCTGAGTCTTAGCGATAAAAGTGATGAAAAACTTTTTAAATCATAAAAGATAGTAGATTTTATCCTCTACTTGACTCTTTTAATGGATTGCTTGTTCCGCTGCAGTTAAACTTGATGTCTATTGTATTTTATCAGTTTAACATTGTTGAAGACTAATGATAATTTATTCTGCATTATCTTAGTCATAATATTTCTTGCTGGGCTAGTTAAGCTCACCCTTTCTTTCACTGTTCTCTTCAGGAAATGAGAACGTAGCCGAAACTAGTCGGGGGACGGAATGATGGTCCGAGATTGTGTCTTAGTAGTCCTCACTATTTTATAAAATAGTGTGATAATAAATGTAATGATGACTTAGTCTAAGAGTGGATATTGTCTAGAAGGCAATATTTGTATTAAAACTCACAGCATGTATATTGTCGTACTTTACACGACTGTTGTATAATTAAGTTGTATTTGAATTTTGTACCATGTATTTGACGACTCAAGATGGGTGATGTATACCTATTTTGGGGGCGTCACAAAAATAATATTCCTCACGAATATTAAACGAAAATAATATTCCTTACGAATATTAAACGAAGACAATGAATATTGAACTATAATAATATTCATACGAATACGAAAAATAATATATCTTCAGAATATAAAAAAATTATCATTACCTTAAAAAGAAGAGTATTCTAACTGGTATAACGGATATATTCTTGAAGAAAACTTTCACTGTTTTCTACACTCAAAGCTTCCTAAAACTCTAAAGAAATACGCTCAATATTATAAAAGAAGAATTCTCTGATTCTGGTGTGATTTTCAATTCTAACTAAGCATTCTATTTATTGGAGAATGGAAAGGATACTATTAGGACGCATAGTAGAGAAGGAGTCACGGACAAATTCTTGAAAACACAGACGTCCATTTTTAAAAAAAAAATTAGAATATAATATTCAAGTAAAACAAATAACTTTATATAAAATATAATATACTCTATTTTTCATAAAAAAAATAAAACTTATTATAATATATATATATATATATATATATAATAAATTCTTTTTCTTAACAAAAGACTAATTTGTTAACTGTTTAAACAAAAATTCTTTTTCTTGAAGGTCCATTTAGACTCTAGCCTTACTTGCCTTGAACACATACCCGTAGATCTAAAGATTCCCTTTAGCCTTACACTGCTCCCAATTGAGACTTACAAACGGCATTATTCAAGACTTAAGGCGATCTTGGGTGGTTTACGGCGAAGGTCGGGCGATTAAAAGCGGAGCAAGAAAAATAAAAGTTTGAAAAAATATTTAAGTAAACAAATCAAACTGTTTTTAATCGAAATCGCCGAACAGAATCAAGAACCAACTGTGTGGCTCTGATACCATATAACAGCGGGATAAGATTAAGAAAAAGAAAAAGAAAAGATTAAGAAGATGACCGGTGAATCGGTAAAGTAATCTATTTCTTTTATTTATAAACATTTGGGAAGGGATTACATGTGAATCCTAGATCTAAATGTTTAAGGGAAGATCGAAGTATTAAGGATTTCGTCGTCATCTTCTAACTAAGAAGATCGAAGCTAAAAGCTTCGTCTCCGGCTAACTAGAGAGAATGGAGAGAGGACCTCAGAAGAGCTTTCTAGAGAGAGAAGCTCGGAGGCCACATTGAATTAAGCCTAAACAACTCTAAACACTTCGAGTTGTTTAAATAGAAAACTGAAAAGTAAATTACTATTTTATTCACGCAGGAATCACTATTACATTAACTGAAGTAAAAGTAATTTGCTAAAGTAAAAATAAAACGTAAGAAACATTTTACATTTACTTTTACATGGGTAAATGTAAGAAACATTTAACTAAAGTTAAAAACATTTAACTTAAGTAAAAGCAAAAGTTATTCTTTTACTTTTACTTTTACATTTACTAAAGTAAAAGACTTTTGCTTTATGGAAAACAAAAGCTGAGATAATGGTTGGGCCATCACCTGTCTGTGACTTGAAGATGCCTCTGGCGTCTTCTTCGTTGGATCCGTCCATCTCCTCGTGGGATCTTGGGAAGGTCTTTGTTGTCATCTTCTTAGATGAGTCACCATCCCCATACATTTCCACCTTAAAATTTTTATCCAGGAAATAAACCTTTCACCCCCAAAAATTTGGTTTATAAAGAAGGAGGAAAAAAATTTCTATCGAAAATTGGTCAAAATTTTCAAAATTTCTTAGATTTTGTAAAAAAAATTTGTTTAAAAACAAATCAGACTGAAATCTGAAACAAAAAATCACTCGATTGGTCCTGATCTATCAGTGAAATCGATCTAAACAAAAGACTAATTTGTTAACTGTTTAAACAAAAAAAAATTCTTGAAGGTCCACTTAGACTCTAGCCTTACTTGCCTTGAACACATACCCGTAGATCTAAAGATTCCCTTTAGTCGTACACTGCTCCCAATTGAGACTTACAAACGGCATTATTCGGGACTTAAGGCGATCTTGGGTGGTTTACGGCGAAGGTCGGGCGATTAAAAGCGGAACAAGAAAAATAAAAGTTTGAAAAAACATTTAAGTAAACAAATCAAACTATTTTTAATCGAAACCACCGATAGCATCAAGAACCAACTGTATGGCTTTGATAACATATAACAGCGGGATAAGTTTTTAAAAGAAAAACTTTAACAGAAGAAATAAAAGATTAAGAAGATGACCGATGAATCGGTAAAGTAATCTCTTTCTTTTATTTGTAAACATTTGAGGAAGGGATTACATTAATTCCTAGACTAAATGTTTAAGGGAAGAGAGAAGTATTGAAGACTTCTTCTTCATCTTTAACTAAGAAGATCGGTTTAAAGCTTCTTCTTGACTAACTCTGAGAGAAGGGAGAGAGGACCTCAGAAGAGTTTTCTAGAGAGAGAAGCTCTGAGGCTACATTGAATTAAGCCTAAAAAAACTCTAACACTTGAGTTTCTTTAAATAGAAAACTAAAAAGTAAATTACTATTTGATTCACGCAGGAATCACTATTACATTAACTGAAGTAAAAGTAATTTACTAAAGTAAAAGTAAAACATAAGAAACATTTTACATTTACTTTTACATGGGTAAATGTAAGAAACATTTAACTAAAGTTAAAAACATTTAACTTAAGTAAAAGCAAAAGTTTTATTCTTTTACTTTTACTTTTACATTTACTAAAGTAAAAGACTTTTGCTTTACGGAAAGCAAAAGTTGAGATGATGGATGGGCCATCACCATGTGTGACTTGAAGATGCCTCTGGCGTCTTCTTCATTATTGGGTCCGTCTCACTGTGGATCTTAGGAAGGTCTTGTTGATCATCTTCTCAGATGAGTCACCATCCCCATACATTTCCACCTTAAAATTTTTATCCAGGAAATAACCCTTTCACCCCCAAAAATTTGGCTTATAAACAAGGAGGAAAAAAAATTTCAACCGAAAATTAGTCAAAATCTTCAAAATTTAAAATTTTATAAAAATTTTTTGTTTAAAAACAAATCAGATGAAATCTGAAACAAAGGATCACTCGATTGGTCCTGATCTATCAGTGAAATCGATCTAAATGTAAAAGACTAATTTGTTAACCTGCTTTTAAATAAAATTCTTTTTCTTGAAGGTCCACTTAGACTCTAGCCTTACTTGCCTTGAACACATACCAGTAGATCTAAAGATTCCTTTAGCCTTATACTTCGCTCCCAATTGAGACTTACAAACGGCATTATTCTGGACTTAAGGCGATCTTGGGTGGTTTACGGCGAAGGTCGGGCGATTAAAAGCGGAGCAAGAAAAATAAAAGTTTCAAAAAACATTTAAGTAAACAAATCAAACTGTTTTTAATCGAAATCGCCGAACAGAATCAAGAACCAACCGTGTGGCTCTGATACCATATAACAGCGGGATAAGTTTTTATTCAGAAAACTTAGACAGAAAAAGAAAAGATTAAGAAGATGACCGGTTAATCGGTAAAGTAATCTCTTTCTTTTATTTATAAACATTTGGGAAGGGATTACATTAATTCCTAGACTAAATGTTTAAGGGAAGATCAAAGTATTAAGGACTTCGTCTTCATCTTTAACTAAGAAGATCGAATCTGAAAGCTTCGTCTTCGGCTAACTCTAGAGAGAAGGGAGAGCGGACCTCGGAAGAACTTTCTAGAGAGAGAAGCTCTGAGGCTATACTGAATTAAGCCTAAAGAAACTCTAACACTTGAGTTTCTTTAAATAGAAAACTAAAAAGTAAATTAATATTTGATTCACGCAGGAATCACTATTACATTAACTGAAGTAAAAGTAATTTACTAAAGTAAAAGTAAAACGTAAGAAACATTTTACATTTACTTTTACATGGGTAAATGTAAGAAACATTTAACTAAAGTTAAAACATTTAACTTAAGTAAAAACAAAAGTTTTATTCTTTTACTTTTACTTTTACATTTACTAAAGTAAAAGACTTTTGCTTTACTTGAAAGCAAAAATTTGAGATGATGGATGGGCCATCACTGTCGCGTGACTTGAAGATGCCTCTGGCGCTTCTTTCGTTGACCGAATCCGTCCGCTCCTGTGGATCTTAGGAAGTGTCTTGATCATCTTCTCGGATGAGTCACCATCCCCATACATTTCCACCTTAAAATTTTTATCCGTGAAATAACCCTTTCACCCCCAAAAATTTGGTTTATAAAGAAGGAGGAAAAAATTTCTCGAAAATTGGTCAAAATCTTCAAAATTTCTAAGATTTTGTAAAAAAATTTTGTTTAAAAACAAATCAGATGAAATCTGAAACAAAGGATCACTGATTCTTCATGTAACTGGTCAAGTCTCATATGAATGGCATCTACAAGACGCCTTAAGAAGATGACCGGTTAATCGGTAAAGTAATCTATTTCTTTTATTTATAAACATTTGGGAAGGGATTACATGTGAATCCTAGATCTAAATGTTTAAGGGAAGATCGAAGTATTAAGGACTTCGTCTTCATCTTTAACTAAGAAGATCGAAGCTGAAAGCTTCGTCTTCGGCTAACACTAGAGAGAAGGGAGAGAGGACCTCGGAAGAGCTTTCTAGAGAGAGAAGCTCTGAGGCTATACTGAATTAAGCCTAAACAACTCTAAACACTTCGAGTTGTTTAAATAGAAAACTGAAAAGTAAATTACTATTTGATTCACGCAGGAATCACTATTACATTAACTGGAGTAAAAGTAATTTACTAGAGTAAAAGTAAAACGTAAGAAATATTTTACATTTACTTTTACATGGGTAAATGTAAGAAACATTTAACTAAAGTTAAAAACATTTAACTTAAGTGAAAGCAAAAGTTATTCTTTTACTTTTACTTTTACATTTACTAAAGTAAAAGACTTTTGCTTTATGGAAAGCAAAAAGTGAGATGATGATTGCTAGCCGTCATCACCAATGTCGACTTGAAGATGCCTCTCCGTCTTCTTCTTTTGCTGACCGGTCCGCCTCCTGTGGATCTTAGGAAGGTCTTTGTTGATCATCTTCTCAAATGAGTCACCATCCCCATACATTTCCACCTTAAAATTTTATCCGTGAAATAACCCTTTCACCCCAAAAATTTGGTTTATAAAGAAGGAGGAAATAATTTTCATCAAAATTGGTCAAAATCTTCAAAATTTCTTAGATTTTGTAAAAAAAATTGTTTAAAAACAAATCGGTGAAATCAAACAAAGGATCACTCGATTGGTCCCGATCTATCAATGAAATCGATCTAAATGAAGACTTCTTTGTTAACTGCTTTAAATAAAAATTCTTTTCTTGAAGGTCCACTTAGACTCTAGCCTTAGTTGCCTTGAACACATACCCAGTAGATCTAAAGATTCCCTTTAGCCTTTCTTACTGCTCGCCCCAATCGAGACTTCTGACAAACGGCATTATTATTCGGGACTTAAGGCGATCTTTGGTGGTTTACTGGTGAAGGCTCAAGCGATTAAAAGCGAGAGAAAGAAAAATAAAAGTTTGAAAAATATTTAAGTAAACAAATCAAACTGCTTTTTAATCGAAACCACCGATAAAGATCAAGAACCAACCGTGTATGGCTCGATACCATATAACAAATGGATTAGTTTTAAAAGAAAAACTTGTATGTAAGAAAGAAAAGATTAAGAAGATAACCGGTGAATCGGTAAAGTGATCTCTTTCTTTTATTTATAAACATTTGAGAAGGGATTACATTACTTCCTAGACTAAATGTTTAAGGGAAGAAGGAAGTATTGAAGACTTCTTCTTCATCTTTAACTAAGAAGATCGAAGCTGAAAGCTTCGTCTTTGGCTAACTTTAGAGAGAAGGGAGAGCGGACCTCGGAAGAGATTTCTAGAGAGAGAAGCTCTGAGGCTACATAGAATTAAGCCTATACAACTCTAAATACTTCGAGTTGTTTAAATAGAAAACTGAAAAGTAAATTACTATTTGATTCACGCAGGAATTACTATTATATTAACTGAAGTAAAAGTAATTTACTAAAGTAAAAGTAAAACATAAGAAACATTTTACATTTACTTTTACATGGGTAAATGTAAGAAACATTTAACTAAAGTTAAAAACATTTAACTTAAGTAAAATCAAAAGTTATTCTTTTACTTTTACTTTTACATTTACTAAAGTAAAAGACTTTTGCTTTACTGAAAGCAAAAGCTGAGATGATGGCTGGACCATCACCTGTCTGTGACTTGAAGATGCCTCTGGCGTCTTCTTCGTTGACTGGTCCGTCTCCTGTGGATGCCGGAAGGTGCTGTTGATCATCTTCTCAGATGAGTCACCATCCCCATACATTTCCACCTTAAAATTTTTATCCAGGAAATAACATATATATATATATATAAAGTACTTACCTCCTTCCTATGCCATCTCCCCCCCAAATTTTAGATTTCATAAGTCACATGTGGCCCCACCTTTATAATATTAAAAAATTTCTACCGATTATTTTGAAAAATGGATAAATGGGGGTCCATAAATTAAGCAAAATTTACCACAAATACTTCATAAAAATCCCCTCAATATTTTTAACAACATTTTTATTTTTGAATTTTGAATTTTTTCGAAAAAGTCAACCCCGATAAATTTTGTGTTTATAGTCTATTTTTACTAATTTCATCATTCTGAACTCAAATATCACGTCCGCGTCTCCAAATTCAACTCTGAACTCAAATTCGAGTTTTAATAACATTTATTTATTATTATTATAACTTGCAATATTAACAACCAGGTCGTTCCCATGAAAGAGTGGGCTTTCCGATAAGGATTTCTCCATATTGGCGCGCAATTAGATGACCTAACCTCTCCTTGACAGAACTTTTCGACATTGTTAATTATGCAAATAATAATATGATTAACTTTGTCGTCTCAATTATTGATTTAATAATATAAAATATTATGACAATAATTGAATAAAACTGAGTGACTTCTCATATAAGCATCAATAATCAATACTGTGTCTACTACTACGCAACCAATGCCAGACATTCTTATTTTTTATCACCGATTATTTTATGACAATTTACTTACTTTGAAAATTTTTCAAATATCACCCTTAACTTTACCCTTTTATCAATTTAAGCATTTACTAAATAGAATAATAATTATAAGAAAATTGAATACTTTCATTTCATAAAATTTGGGGTCTTACAATAATAATTAATTGAATACTTTCATTTCATAAAATTTGGGGTCTTACACCAAGATTCGTCCACGCGCCTCAATCACTAAGAGCGCGTTCAATCCTGCACAGAAATGAAATCACACGTGAAGCTTGATGACTTGTGCCACCGGGGGATAGCTTCGGTGTGAGAATAAGTACATGCTGAATAAGGTTTTAATAATAGAGGCTTTATGTTATAATGTTAAAAATAATGTTGTACCTAATAATTATGGTGTACCATTGTATTTATAATGATCACACTACCTCCTCCAAGCTCTTCCCAGTATAAAAATAGGATTCCTCATTAAGTATGATTCCTTAATGGGATTAAGTATAATTCGTTAGGGTTTATCAGAGTCGGCCTAACTCAATGGTGCCGAACTCCTACATCTACATCATCTCGTTCATTTGAGAAATTAGATAAAAGTCAACTGAAGGAACAACTGGATTGCAACAAATTATATTAGCACTTGGACAACTAATGTGTCATTTTTGTTAACATAAAGGATCACCTTGAAATTGGTTGTTAACATGGAGGGTAGGAAGTGTCTTTCAACCTTTATTTCAATTAACATAATGGCGCACACATAACACGTATAAATTATGTTGGGTAAAATAAACATTTTATAAAATTTAGAGCATTAAATAGAAAATAATAAAATTAATATAAAAAATAAAATAATAAGAAAACTGATATTTTCATATCACTTTAATATTTCCACACATATGGTCCACATACCAATAAAAATTTGATATATCAACTAATATGTAAATTCTACGTACAAAAATATCAAAAAAAAAAATAATGTGAAAATATCAACTTCCAATAATAAAAATCTGAAAAGGATTCCCCACCCGGCACCCACTAACTACTACTGACATCAGAAAAGGATTCCCCACTCACGAAAAGTCAGATCTGATGGCTCCCGCGCGTGAGAGCTTGTCCGGCGGCCAAACCCAGCAATAATCAACCTATCAAGACTTCCCTTCTCCTCCGCCCACCTCACACCAATAAATTATTTTTCTCTCTTTATTTTTTTATCATCTAATCCCTTTACCCCTCCAAGAATTCATCCGATATCCTTCTCTCTGACTGTCTCTCTCCCTAGAGTTTTCTCTCACAACCACATTCAAATAGTGAGATGGAGCAGCTGAACCACTTTAGCCATGAACATCCACTGATCCTTATTGATCTCAATGAAAATCATGCTCGGGCAGATGTTGTTTGCTATGGGTGCATTACAAGAATAACCAAAGGCAGCTTCACTTATACTTGCAATAGTAGTAGTAGTGAAGGTGGTTGTGACCATATCTTTCTGCACAAAACCTGCGCAGAATTGCCGCAAACACTGGAACACCCTATGCACCTAGAACACCCGGTTAATCTCAGCTCCCGCCCACATTATAATAACAAATCTTGCATTTGTAGCATATGTAGAGAATCTGGCTGGAAATGGATGAATGTATACCTTGCGAGTTTGACGTCTGCTTGAGATGCGCTTTAGAGGAGTATATGTTTAAACAACAATCTATAGAGGAACGCAGCTTTCGACATGAAAGTCACAAGCAGCACACATTAACCCTTCTACAAAGGACAGCCTTGTTCCAATGTGATGCTTGCGACTGTAAAGATGATGACTTGTCCTATGCATGTACCACTTGTCCATTTTGGATTCACAAGAGTTGTGCTTCTGCTCCGAGTACCATGGAGTATTGTAGATTCCACGATCACCCTCTCCGCCTGGCCTACTCTCTTCCCAAACAATTTCGCACTTTTCCGCAACTCTGCAGCATCTGCGGTGACAAAGTGCACCATTACAAGTGGCTTTATTATTGTGCCAATTGCAGATTTTTTGCGCATATCAAATGTACTACATCAACTGAGATAGAGTCATCTTTGATGTGAGTTTTATGACCACCACTATTTCTTTATTAAACATGAAAAAAAATGTCGGTTTCTAGATAAAAATATGTAGTTTACCTAGACAAAAAATTGGTGAATTATAAGGTATAAACCACGAAATGTTTTGCCTAGTACTACTTGTTGAACATTAATTTCGTGTGTTTAGTTTCTATTCCTTTGTTTCTATTCAGGCACGACCATTTTAACATTTGTAAACTTTTGGTTTCAGATCTATTAAGAATGTTGAAGATGCTGAGAAAAATCATCTTGATGAGTCTAATATGGTACACTTCCCGTTGACTGATGCGATAGAGAAACAATTTATCAAGGCAATTAGTCTCACAGATGATACAGCTATAGCACCAGATTATATCGACCATTGGGCTCATGATAAAGATTATCCACTAATGCTTTCTGACCAACTCAAAAAGAGCAACACTATTGAGATGGCGAATCGAGATGATGATCAAATGCTATGTGACGGTTGTGTGAAACCTATATTAATTGATGATCAATTCTATGGTTGTGTTCAGTGTAATTTCTTTCTACACAAATATTGTGCTGAGTTGCCACCAAAGTTGCAACACGCATCACACCCAGAACACGAGCTCGTTAGACATAAATACACCAAACCTATCTATTACATCGAGTGCAATAAATGCGGATTCGTATGCAATGGAATTTTCTTTTATTGTGAGTCCTGCAAATTCTACCTTGATCTCAGGTGTGCTTCGCTACCAGATACAATTAAACATGAAGGTCACAAGCACCATCTTAGTCAAGTCGAAGTACCAGGTGGTAGTGTTTGCAAGGGATGCGGATATAAAGTTTCTGAGACGGATGCCTTTGCATGTAAAGCTTGTGATTTCCTGCTAGAGAAATCATGTACTTTTATGCCAAGTATGATTAGGCACAGATGGGATCCTCACCCAATTCCATTACTCTATCCTCCGATCAAAAATCATCCAGATGAATTCTATTGTGAGATATGCGAAGACTTAATAAACCCAAACTATTGGCTCTATCATTGTCATACTTGTGATCAGTCCTTTCATCCTACATGCCTTTATCCATATTATGCTTACTCCAATATCAAATTTGGGACAGCCAATATTAATGTTGACGATCACCCACATAGACTCACATTTGTTGGTATGGAAAAGCATAACTTCTATTATCAAGAATGTCAGAGTTGTGGTGGTGATATTCCTGATGGTCACCCGGTCTATGCATGTGAATCATGTAGCTTTCAACGCTGTATTGGATGTGGTCCAGATTTATGGTAAATGATACTCCCTCCGCTCCTTAATATAAGTCGTTTTAGAAAAATATTTTTTGTTTTAAATATAAAATTCGTTTTAATTTCAAGAAGATTAATTCTATTTCAAATTACCCCAAAGAATAAATATAACTTTTGCCTTCTACTATTTTTTTTGCGAATAAATAAAGATTCTCTTTTTTTTATACAGCGTTAAATATGTATAATCAATAATATATTTAATGCTTTATAATTATTTTCTTAATACTTGTGCACAATTCTAAAATGACCTATATTAAGAAACGGAAGGAATACTATTTGCTTCTTACCATTATATTACTACTCCAATCCTTTGTGGTTGATAACTATGTATTTCGGTCGTCGACCGGTGGAACTGGGTGCTGCGAGATATTGAAAAAGTAATAATATCAATAATCTTCAAATCAAATGCGTCTCTCAAAAGAAATTGAGAAAGAAAATGACAAGCCACCTATCCTATTAATGACAACCCATAAATTTAATAACGATATAATCAATGTGTTTAAATAGTTCAAGCTTCTGTAACAGCCTAGGGAGGTGAGAAATAAAATGACAGGCCACCTATCCTATTAATGACAACCCATAAATTTAATAATGATATAATCAATGTGTTTAAATAGTGACTTCCTGATGTCAGGCGTGATAAATATTAGTGCCGAAAGAAATAATTAAATTAACCGAAATTGATTAAAATCGTATTTAACCGCACTAATTAAAATTGCACCAACTGGTTTTGCCATGTGGTGATTTTAGGTGGGTTGAATAACCAAATTTACTTGCACGATTTGGTTACTTAGCCAAAATCTAGCGCGTAAAACCGAAACCGCACTACAAAGGTGTGTATGTATGTATTATCTCTAAGAAATTTAAAGTTATTTTTTACTTGAACACGCCGTAGAAAAACTACGCCTTGCGTCATCATTTTTTTCACCAATTGAAAGAGGATGGTTAGAGGTTATAGAGTCAAAAATTAAGTATTTGGATTTTGAATTTCGGATTTGTTTGATGCGTTCATCGAGGGCTTATAAATTGAGATACCAAATTCGCTTGGTTGAAGACTTCACGCATATAGTTAAGGTCTATGCTATATAGTAGTAATAGTCTAATAAATTATTTTTCAAATTAGTGACAAGCTAAGATTATATTATATAAGTCCTCCCAATATATATAAGATAAAATTTTATTCTATCTCCAAAGATATACTTTTAATTTTTGGAGAATTAGATAAACCTTCTTACTTGTTATTGAATACATGGTCTCAGTTGTTTTATATAACGATGTTTTTAGTTTTAAAGCGTCATTCCTTTATTATAAACTAAAACTATTTTACGTATCTCAATCGTTTCTATGATTTGATGGTGAATTTGATACGTTTGGCGTAAGGAGCTTTGTTTACGCTTGATATAATTCTCATTCCCAACTTTGTCACTAAGTTAATCGTCAATGATGTAAGACCCCAACTTTTTTGAATAAAGATGAATTTTTATAATTATCATTGTTGAAATGAATTTAATATAATGTTATAGTTGTGGGCGGTATTTATAAATTCTGCAAGTATGTAAGTTGTTATATTATATTCGATTGGTCAGGGAATATTCGTACGACGGCACAATTATTGATGGACCCCACAACGAAATTATTGTCAGATTGAGAAAACGACAAAAATATTTTTATCAAAATAACGGCAAAAGTTTTACTGCGTTAACCGCTTGAAACACCCTTGTTAAAGTACACTAATACGCCATGCGGTTGCATAGTAGAAGACACCAGATTGATTATCGATGCTTACGTGAGAAGTCATTCGGTTTTGTTCAATTATCTTTATATAAGAATTGTTCAGACAAGATCTCACGTTATTCGATTCAATTATTGTTGATATTTTATATATTATTAAATCAATAATTGAGACGACAAAGTTATTAATATTATTATTCGCAATATTAACGATGCCTGTAAGCCTGTAGCGAGGAGAGGTTAGATAATCTAATCATGCTGCCAATGGGGAGAAATCCTTATCGGAAAGTTCTCTTTTCCTTAAATCGATTCCTTGATTATTAATATTGTGACTTATAATATCATGATAAATCTTCTTAAAAATATTGAGGAATTTATATACATAAGTTTATGTATGTGTTGAAAACGCAAATGGTGGAAAAGTAGAATTTTGGTGGGTGAGTGGATTATATGTTTTATATGAAAGAGAATTTGGGGTGGTGATATGTATTTTATATATGTATGACATGAGATGATATATATATATATATATATATATATATATATATATAATAATTGATTGAGTGAGTGGATTTTGGTGGAGGAACATGTAGGGTGATGTGGGAAGAAAGAAAATTTGGGGTGGAGAAAAATCTAATGAATTGTCGGGTGGGAGTTTTTTTTTTGTTGTTTTGTTGAATTATAACATGTGTTATATATATATATATATATATATATATATATATATATATATATATATATATATTTGGATAGTTGAAATTGAGGCAACCGATTGTTGCATAAAAGTCATCATGATGATTATTTGTAAGATAGTAGTGAAAATTTTTTCTTCTCTCAAGACATGATATATATATATATATATATATATATATATATATATATATATTTTATTTTATTTAAAAGATTTTCGCTTTAAATATGGACCGTCCGATTAAAAGTAAATCAATCTGTACTGCTCATGGATTAATTATTACGCAATTCCATTCTTCTATAAATAGTTTCTCATTCCTTCATAATTTCTTACTAATTTATCAAACTCTGTATATAGAAAACTATAAAAGTAAGAAGAAAAGTGTCACCGCTTCACTACTCATATATCCAAGATTTTCTTCTTAAGGTAAGGGTATTATTTCTTTCAGATTCATGAAGAGAACTTCATTATTCCATTTATTATTATTCTCATGGAATATCCTCAGATACGCCGCAACACCCTATACTTGGTGACATTCTTCTATTATTCTGCTTTATTATTCTCATTAATATCCTATCTCGTGTGTTTTTTACACCTAACCGGTCCATCCATCTTTATTATTCTCATTGAATATATCGTTCATGTGTTTTACACACCGACCGCCGTTCCGCTTTTATTATTCTCGGCTGGAATATCCCGTCTGCGTGTTTTACACCTAACTCGGTTCTGCTTTTTATTATTCTATCGAACATCCCGCTTGCGCGAATTTCACCTTTGACGTTCCGTTATTATTATTATTCTATCGAATAACTCCGCCTATGTAAAGACTGCATTTACGGGTGATTTCTTTTGTTATTCCATTCTTTATTATACTCGGTTGGTTAAAGTTTTGACTTCTATACTCCATGAAATCGGTAGAATATCCTCGATATTTGTGCTTCATCCAAAGATCTTTTCATGAAAATATTCTTCCGAGCATTCTTGAATTTTACTCTACACATGTAAGTATCATGTTAACAATTTGGACGTTATTGGTTCTTTGACAAATTAATTCGTGAACTTGTTTTTATCAATTCTTATATCATCATTATCATCCTCATGTTTATATTTTTTTAAAGTCATCCGTATCAGAAAGAAGTATAGATGGACTTGGTATGATTATACTTGGGATTATTCTTTGTAATCACGAATCAGTAATGTTACAAAATGATGTGGTAAAAGTCCTCATTGGTTCAGTAGTGCATTCATGGACAAATTGTTGGCATGATCATGACCATTAATGAATACACGAATATCCTCGGCCCGTAGTGCATGGATAATTTGTGGTTGGATACTAAAGAATATCCTCGGCCGTAATGCAGGGGTGATTCATGATGTGGATTATTTTATTGTCGAGTCTCTATACATAAAAGTGATAAAAACCTTTTAAATCATAAAAGATAGTAGATTTTATTCTACTACTGACTTTTTTAATGGATTGTTTTGTTCTGCTGTCGCTAAACTCGATGTCTATCAGATTTTATCGCTTTAATATTGTTGGAGACTAATGATAATTTATTCGCATTATCTTAGTCATAATATTTCTCGCAGGCTAGTTGAGCTCACCCTTTTCTTTCATTGTTCTCTTGAAATGAGAACGTAGTCGAGATTTAGCCTGGAACCAGGAGTGATGGTCCTGGATGATAGTATTAGCTAGTAGTCCTCAAAGATTCTCGTTAAATAAGATGACAATAAATGTAATGAGGACTTATTCGAGAGTGGATATTGCCTCGTAAGATAATATTTGTATTTAAACTCATAGCTCCTTGTTGTATA
Source organism: Panax quinquefolius (assembly GCA_020205615.1). NCBI lineage: Eukaryota > Viridiplantae > Streptophyta > Magnoliopsida > Apiales > Araliaceae > Panax > Panax quinquefolius. The sequence goes on from CM035158.1 coordinate 12,906,452, forward strand.
ATTAAGATTATATTTATATTTTGTACCATGATTTGGCTTAACTCGTAATAGGTGATGTATACCTATTTTAGGGGCGCCACACTCGATCTGCGTAGCTGTGTTAAATTTTATTGAAGGCTTAGACCTTTTGTTATTTTAATTGATTTTGGAACCGAAACCGCACTAAATCAAATCTAAGATCAAGACAGCTTAAAAACCGCACCGCACCAATCATAAGCGGTTTTAAAAGTGCGCTTTTGAATTTTCAAATCAGAATTGTTAGCGGTTTTAAAAGGGTTGACTTCAAACCGCACTATGCTCAACCCAAATAGCTATTATCTTCCCGATTAGATACCAAATAAATTTATAGACAAAAAAAACAAGAGATATAATCGCTTTGATTATTTGAACTTTAAAATTTTAATTTTAAATTAAAATTTCATTATTTAAGTAATACGTGTTGGGTAAATAGTGAAAAATTGAATCATATCCTGCATAATGACCCAAGGACACTACAGGTAGAGATAGAGATAAGAAAACTATTGTGAATCCTTTAATATGATGATCTTTTGGAGGAATTAGAGGAAGCACAATATGACTCGACAAGTTGAAATATCAATATCAAGTTGAGAAAAGAAGAGCTAGAGACGAAGCCATAGAGAGATTTCTTTTCTGATTAATGAAATTAGAAGGTGTTGCAAGAATTTGATAGCCTGTAAAGAAAATCTTCAAAAAAGCTATAACTTCATCAATCTTATTTCTCAAACATGTGATTTGTTCATTTTAGTAGAAAGCGTGGAAGACATAAAGGAGGTAGTTAAAGAAGCAATTATAGTTAAAGACGAACCAAGCTTGATGGTTGAGAAGAATCATGATTTGGAGTAAACCCAACATAAGAAAACGAATATCATAAAAATTAAGATTGTTCATAATTCTGTGTTTGCCAACTTGGAAAATTTTGATTTTGCCATACTTAATCATTTGTTGAAAGTACAAATTAATATGAAGGCTTCGATTATTTCATAATTATTTACAAAACATTTCTTTGAGAAACAACATCGTGAATACATGGTGTAAGACCCCAACTTATTATAAATAAAAATTGAATTTCCTTTATTTATTATTTTGAAATAGTAAGGGTTAATTTGATTAATGTGGTTAGTTATGGGTAAAATGCGCAAATATTTCAAATAAGCAAGTGGTTATAAAATATTCATTGTTGTCGGGGAATATTCGTTTGATCGTGGAATATTCTTACTGTCGGGGAATATTCGTACGACGGCGCAGCCTTGTGTGGGCCCATAACATAAAGTGATTGGATGAAGAAAACGACAAATATAAGTTGTTTATAAATGACGGCGTAGTTGTTACCGTTAATACTGTTGAAATACTCGGTGGTTAAAACACAGTAGAACACGGTATTGCACCAATTATTGATTCTTACGTAAGAAGACACTACTCAAAAAATGTTACAGTAATTACTGTTTAATATTCTATTTTATTGATTCAATAATTGCTATGTTGATATTTTATATTACTGTTGTTTCAATAATTGTCACTACACAATATTTTCTATTATCGGAGCAATAATTCATATTAACTGAATAATATTATTAGATAACATTATTGGTAATGTCTGTAAAGTTCGGCTCAAGAAGAGGTTATTTAATTATATGCGCCAAGAAGGAGAAATCTTTACCTAAGGCCCCTTCCCTGGAACTACCTGGTTATCAGTAATGTGATTCTGTAATATTATTTGTGAATAATTAATTATTAATTTTCATGATGAGAAAAATATTCATTTTATGTGGATATAGATGGAGAAAAGTTTTAAAGTGACAATTGTTAAAAATTGATATTTTATCTTTTCTCGATAAAATAATATTTATTATATTATTATAATATAATAATGGTGATATTTTACAATGAATGTGGGATATATATGACTATATGAGGTGGAAGAGTATTTTTATTGCAATAAATGTTAAAAACATGTTAAACATATCTATGGACCCCATTTCTTGACTAAAATTTGATTATAAACAGAAATCGCCTGCTCAGGATTTCTACAATTTTTGTTTGAATTTGGAAAAACTTTCTTCTGTAAGTTGTAGATAATGAAATTTCCTATGGAAAAGGCATAAAGTTCAAATTTTTCTGATAAAAGGGCTATTTATTATGAATTATCGAAGTTCTGAAGTTCCGAAATAATTGGTTTTTGGAAGTTTTAATTATGTTTATTAAGGAAAACGTTTTTTTTTGTTTTGTGGGCTAAACTAACATGTGCAACATGCTGAATTCATATGTCTAGAGGTGGGCTAAGGAAAATTTTATAAATATATTAATATTTTATTAAATTTTCGCTTTTTTCATGTTCTAAGCATTTTCCTATTAATAGGGTGCTTAGGTTAGAATTGAAAATCACACCGTAAACTAAAGTTTTCTCTCTCTCTCTCGATATATCGAGCGTATTCTTGTGAGTATTTTTATACTTTGAGTGTTGTTATACGGTCTGCAAGTTCCTTCAAAGACTATACCCAGATTCCAAACTGTAAGTACTATTCTTTCGAGGTAAGGGATGTTATATTTTTTTTAAAGATGATATTATTTCTTCTAATATCATTATGCCGAATATTGGTAAGATTTTTCTTGTGAAATTCTTGTCTTTTAGTGCTCTGGGTTACTATTCACGATACTTAAGACTATTCACGATATACTTGAGACTATTCATGAATACCAAGACTATTCATGTAAAAATTAAATTTTTATTTTTGTCCAAAATATCTATTATGGATACTAGCTTTGATCAGATCCATGTTTTGATCATTCTTGAATTTTACTCCACTATGATTATTTATGAGGTATTTTTGGACATGGATAAACCGAAATACAAATGTGACGCCCCCAAAATAGGTCCATTCCACAACCCATTCTGAGTCGCCAAATACATGGTACAGAAACAACTACAACTTCATTATTACAATTGTCGTGTAAAATACGACAACACATTTACTGTGAGTTTAAATACAAATATTGTCTTCTAGACAATATCCATACCCAAATAAAGTCCTCATTACAATTATTGATACACTATTTTATAAAATAGTGAGGACTACTAAAACCACTGTCTTGAACCATTACTCCACACCCCGACTAGTTCCCATTATATTCTTGCCTCTTGAGAAGAAAAAATAGAACAAAAAGGAAAAGGGTGAGCTCAACTAGCCCAGTAAAGAATATTATGACTAAGATAATGTACAACAAATTATCGTTAGTCTTCAACAGGAAAAATCTTATGTATCACAATAGACAACAAGTTTTAGATCAACAATCGCAATAAAATATCAATTCATTAAAGAGTTAAGTAGAGAATGAAATCTACTATCATCTATGAATTTAAAAGTCCATCATCGATATTTTGTCCTCAGTAACATCAATTAATATTCATCTTGAATCAAATATTCATCTTTACACTACAGGCCAAAGATATTCATCAATTGGCCATGTTCATCTCAACACTGCTCATCTTTGCACTACGGGCCAAAGATATTCATCAATCGGTCATTTTCATCTCAACACTGCTCATCTTCAGACTACTGGCCAAAGATATTCATAAGAAAATCAACCATCTTCGCACTACAGCCCAAGATATTCAAGAATGTCATCATTTAGACCGAGGATGATGAAAATGTTTTAAAGAAAATGAATCCAAAGGAAACAAAAGAACAAATATTAAGGATTCGTACTTTTAACCAAACCGAAGTTCAAAAATACTTCATAAATAATCATAAGTGAAGTAAAATTCAAGAATGATCAAAACATGGATACAATCAAAGCTAGTATCCATAATAGATAATCTTGGACACGTAAAAGAAAAATTTAATTTTTTTGTGAATAGTCGTCGATTTGTGAATAGTAATCGATAACGTGAATAGTAACTCCAACACTAAAAAATAGAACTTTCACAAGAAAAATCATCACGGTTCATGAATAGTACTGTGAATAAGAATCTCATGAATAGTAATTCATTTAATAAGAATTCAATGAATAGTAACTCATGAATAAGAACTCGTGAATAGTAACTCTAACATAGAAAGATCATAATTTCACAAGAAAAATCTTACCAATATTCCTAAGATAATGATATTGAAAGAAATAATATCATTTTTTTTAAAAATAATATCTCTTACCTCGAAAAGACAAGATTTCCGATCAAATATTGGATATAGTGTCAAGGAACTTGCACCATATAGCAACACTCAAAGTATCAAAATACTCACAAGAATACGCCGATAATATAGAGAGAGAGAGAGAAAACTTCGCTTTAAAGTGTGATTTTCAATTCTAACCTAAGTACCCTATTTATAGAAAAATGCTTTAGAACACCAAAACAAAAATTAAATATAATAATATATATATAACCAAATTTTCCTTAGCCCACCACATCAAAACACATTTTTCACACAAATGCGCCAAAAATGAAAAACATGTTTTAAACAATTTTGTAACAAAATCAATTCGCACTCAATAATTCGGAAATTCAATAATTCATAATAAATAGCCCTTTTATCGTAAAAATTCAACCTCATGTCTTTTCATAGGAAATTCCATTCTCTACAACTTTGCGTAAGAAAGTTTTTCCAAATTCCAAATGTAAATTGACCGAAATTCACAAACCAAGCGATTTTACAATCTATAATCAAATTTCAAATTCAAAATTCATGGTCCACCAACACACAAAACATGTGTTAAACATTTAATGCAACAAAATACTCTTCCTCCTCATTTATTCATATATCCCACATTTATTGTAAAATATCACCATTAAAATATAATAATATATTATTTTATCGTAAAAGATAAAATATCAATTTTTAACAATTGTCACATTAAAAATTTTCTCCATCTATATCCACATAAAATGAATATTTTCCTCATCATAAAAATCAATAATTAATTATTCACAAATAATATTACGTAATCACATTATCGACAACCGTGCGCTCCTAAGAAAGATGGGGCCTTCCTAAGTAGATTTTCTCCTCATCGCACGCAATTAAATAACCTCTCCTTAGACATAACTTTCTAGACATTGCTAATAATATTATATAATAATATTATTCGATAATATGAATTATTACTTCGATAATGGAAAATATCAGTGTAGTGACAATTATCAAACAACATTAATCTAAAATATCAACGTAGCAATTATCAATCAATAAAATAAAATATTGAATAAGAACTACTATAACAATTATCGAGTAGTGGCTTCTTCACGTAAGAATCAATAATCGGTGCAATACCGCAAAGCATACCGTGTTTTAACCACCGAGTATTTCAACAAGATAATCTGAATAACTACGCCGTTATTTATAAACAACTTATACTTGTCATTTTCTTCATCCAATTGCTTTCCATTATGGGGCCCACATAAGGTCAGTGCCATCATACTAATATTCCTCGACGGAAAAAATATTCCACACCAAACGAATATTCCCCGGACAACAATGAATATTTTATAACCACTTGCTTATTTAAAATATTTGTGCATTTTACCCATAACTAACCACAATAATCAAATCAACCCTTACTATTTCAAAATAATAAATAAAGGAAATTCCAATTTATTTATAAAAAAATCGAGGTCTTACAAATCTAATCCTTAATATTTATTCTTTTGTTTCAATCGATTCGCTTTTCTTTAAAAATATTTTTTATCATCCCTGGCCTTAAATGATGATATAACTAAATATCTTTGGCATGTAGTACAAAGATTAATGATTTTATGATGAATATCTTTCGCCCGTGAGTAAGTAAAGATGAACAAAAAGGAGAGATTTACACGACTTAATCGATGAATATCTTTATTCTCAGAAAAAAGATGAATATTTGATTCAAGATGTATATCGATTGATGTTACGTAGATAAAATATTGATGATGGACTTTTAAATTCATAGATAATAAAGAGATTTCATTCTTCACGTAACTCTTCTATGAATTATTATTTTCCGCTATAATAATGATCTTAAACTTGTTGTCTATTATATTCTCTTAGATTTTTCCTCGTCAAGACTAACGATAATTTGTTTTATATTATCTTAGTCATAATATTCTTTACTAGGCTAGTTGAGCTCACCCTTTTTCTTTTTGTTCCATTTTTCTTCTCGAGGCTGCGTAATGTAGCAAGTACTAGTCTGGTATGGAATGATGGTTATAGAAGTTGTTTTAGTAGTCCTCACCATTTTTATTAAATAATATATCAATAATTATAATGAGGACTTATTTGGGTGTAATATTGTCTAGATGGCAATATTTGTATTTAAACTCACAGCTTATATGTCAGATTAATAAAGTTAGAAGTTATTTATGTACCATATATTTGACAACCTGAATGGGTGATGTATACCTATTCTGGGGGCGTCACACATGGTACAAAGAATATGACGAATGTCTAACTGTTGATACTTGATGCTATTTCATTTTAAAATTTGAGGTCAAATTTTCTCTAAGGAAAGAGAAAAGACACGGAAGAGTTACTTATCAAAATTCATATAATTTATGTTTTGATATATATGTATAATTTAAATATTTAATATATTTTTATTTATTAATTAGTAATCATGTAGGTTTAATTATCTAGATCCGCTTATGTTTTGGACTTACTTTTAAGTTCATCAATTTTTTTAGGGTTTAGATAGATATATGGTGACGCCTCAAAATAGTATACATCACCTATTCTCGAGTCGCCAAATACACGGGCAAGTACGTAATACAAATACAATCTTAAATATACAACAAGAGTTGTGAGTTTTAATACAAATATTATCTTCTGCATAATATCTACTCTCGTAATAAGTCCTCATTACATTTATTATCACACTATTTTATGTATAGTGAGGACTACTAAGACACCATCTCGAACCGTCCACTCCGCTCCCCGACTAGTCCTCGCCACGCTCTCATTTCCTCAGCAGAGAACAAAGGAAAGAAATGGTGAGCTCAACTAGCCCAAGAAGAAATATTATGACTAAGATAATGCGTAATAAATTATCATTAGTCTTCAAAATGTTAAACCGATAAAATATACTAGACATCAAGTTTAACTCAGCTGGAACAAGCAATCTATTAAAAGAGTCAAGTAGAGAATAAAATCTACTATCTTTTATAATTTAATGTGTTTTTCATCACTTTTATCACCGGGACTCACCTTAATAAATAATCCACATCATCCCCAAGACTACGCCCAAGGATATTCATTAGTATCACGACTATAAATTATCCATACACTACGCTGGCCAAGATATTCGTAGTATTCATCAATTGTCACGATCATGCCAACAATCGCCCATCAATGCACTTACACGGCCAATGAGGACTTTTACCACATCATTTGTAGCATTACGCCCATGATTACAATCAATAATCCCTAATATAATCATACCAAGTCCATCTATGCACTACAGCCACAGATGACTTTCAAAAAATATAAACATAAGAATGATGACAATGATATAAGAATTCAATAAAACAAGTTCAAGAATTAATTTATTCAGGAACTAATAACGTCCAAATTGTCAACATGATACTTCTTTGTAGAGTAAAATTCAAGAATGCTCGTAAGAATATTTTCATGAAAAGATATCGGAGGAGAGGGACACATCGGGCCCCAACTGCAATGCGATGCCATCCAAAGCATGTTACAACCGTGGGAAGAGAAGGTCACCGCCCCATTTTATTGTGCAATCAAGACAAGTCCAAATGCGATGGAGGCACCAAAGGTCGCCCCCGTAAAAGTCAAAGCCTGTAGCAGTAAGGGAGAGAGTTTGTTGTGACCTCCCGTAAAGCAAGGAACCCGAACGAGGTCATCACGGTAAGCTTATCATAAACTCTAGCAAGTTTATACCTTATTTGATACCGGTTTACCCATTCTTTATTTCTCCTACTTGCGCCAACGCTTAAATTTGACTCGAGAAATTGGACTTTAACTTATCTGGCATGAAAACTCCGCTGGAGAAACCTTCATTACATCCAATCGCTTATAAGTCATGTTTGGTTCAAATTGGTAACCGCACGTTACTTCGTCGATCTTATTTCTTTAAAATACTTGCATTTGATGTGATTCTAGGGATCGATTGGTTAACAACTCATCATGCAAAAATTAATTGTTTTTGTAAAGTTGTTAGCTTTCATATTCCTAATCAACCTATTATGCTAATTCAAGCAACCAAACCATTAAAATCAATCACCGTTATTTCAAGCCATAAAGCTATTCGCTTATTGAAAAATGGATGTTAAGCTTGCTTAGCTCATGTCACTGATCTAAACAAAATACGCCGCTTTTGAATGATATTTCTATTGTTAATGAATTTTTCGACGATTCCTCAAGAACTTCCCCGCCCTCCCCCAGAAAGCATAAAATTGAATTTTGTATCGACTCGACCTCGTACAAAACCCATTTCCAAAGCCCCATATCGAATGGCTCCTATTGAACTTCGTGAGTTAAAGACCCAACCGCAAGAATTGTTAGACATCGGCTTTATTCGTCCTAGTACTTCTCCTCGGGGTGCTCCTATTCTATTCATAAGAAGAAAGATGGAGTACGCGACTTTATATTGATTATCTGGAGTCAATCATGTCACCATCAAAATAAAACCCATTGCCACATATTGATGACCGGCTTGACCATTTGCAAGGAGTCTTTTCAAAGATCGATCTTCGCTCCGGATATCACTAGTTGAAGATTAGAACTGATGACATTCAAAAGACGGCCGTAACTCGATACGGCATTACGAATTCCTAGTCATGTCTTTTGATCGACTAATGCCCCGCCGCCTTCATGGATATGATGAACCGAGTATTCAAGGAATATTTGATCACTTTGTGGTCTTCTTTATCGATGACATCCTCATATATTCCAAAACCCGTGAAGATCATGAGCAACATTTGAGGTCGATACTCCAAAAGCTTCGTGAATATAAGCTTTATGCCAAGTCAAGAAATGCGAGTTCGGCTTGAGAAGTAGCATTCCTCGGGCACGCGGTATCAAGTCATGGAATATCTATCGACCCAAAGAAAGACCGGGCTATTCAAAGTCGAGCAACCTAAATCAAGTGATCAAGCACGAGCTTTCTCTTTAGCCGGTTATTATCGAGATTCGTGGAAGGATTTTCTCGAATCGCTACTCCATTAACTCAAATTGACTAAAAGATACAAAATTTGCTAGAAGCGAGGAATATGAGAAGAGTTTTCAAGAACTCAAGAGGAGACTCATTTCAAAGACTGCTCGACAATACCATCCGGCCTTGAGGGATTTCCCATCTATAGTGATGCTCGCAAAGGGTTAGACGTGTTCTTACGCAATACGGGAAAGTCATAAGATATGCTTCACAACAACTCAAAGAATATGAGAGGAATTATCCTACTCATAATCTAGAGTCAAGCGCCTATTGTCTTCGCAATAAAGATTTGGAGGCATTACTTGTATGGGGAGAAAGTGGAGATCTTTACGATCATAAAAGCCTCAAATATTTCTTCACTTAAAAGGAACTCAACACGCGATAAAAGGTTGGCTTGAATCATGAAAGATTATGATCATACCATCCAATACCATCTTGAAAAAGCTTAACGTGGTAGCCGATTTATCGAGTAGTAAGATCATACGCGGCACGAGTGTGATATTGTCAACGCAAAGGACCATTTTGTGTGACTTGCAAAGGATGGAGATAGAGTTAAAGACTCTAGGACCCATGTGATGATGGCGTAACATACGAGTAGAACCGACTTTTAATTGATAAAGTTAAAGCTTCTCAAACTATGCACTGGAGCCGATGCGTATGAGGAAGAAAGTGCAAGAAGGTGCTATGCCAAGCAAGAATCGATGATGAAAGATTACTTTGAAAGTTAACTCCTGCACTTCAGTATTCCTAACGATCCCGAAAGTTAAAGTATAAAATCATGATGGAGGCGCATTAACACACTGCTTAGGACGCCCCAAGATAGGTATACATCACCCATCTTGAGTCGCCAAAATACATGGTACATAAATTCAAATACAACTTAATTATACAACTGTCGTAAAAAAAACGACAAAACATAATCGAGATTTTAAAACAGAATATTGCCTTCTAGACAATATCCAATCTCAAATAGAGTCCTCAAGTATTTATTATCACAAGATTTTTACAAAATAGTGAGGACTACTAAGACACCATCTCTGACCATCACCCGCTCCTCGACTAGTCCCATACCACGCTCTCATTTCAAGAGAATAAAGAAAGAAAAAGGGTGAGCTCAACTAGCCCAAAGAAGAAATATTACGACTAAGATAATGCGTAATAAAAATTATCATTAGCCTTCAACAATGTTAAACCGATAAAATACAATAGACATCAAGTTTAACTGCAGCCGATCAAGCAATCCATTAATAGATTCAAGCAGAGAATAAAATCTACTATCTTTTATGATTTAAAAGGTTTTTCATCACTTTTTATCCCCGAGACTCACCTTTTAAATAATCCACATCATCCCCGCACTATGGCCAAAGATAGTCATTAGTGGTCGCGACCACAAATTATCCATGTACTACGGCCAAGGATATTCGTGTATTCATCAATTGTCATGATCATGCCAACAACTCGTCCATCAATGCACTACGACCCAACGAGGACTTTTACCACATCATTTGTAACATTACTTATGATTACAATCAATAATCCTCGGTCATAATCATACCAAGTCCATCCATGCACTCACAAAGCACGTATTTACTTTCAAAAAAATATAAACATGAGGATGATGACAATGATATAAGAATTCAATAAAACAAGTTCAAGAATTAATTTATTCAGAACTAATAAGTCCAAATTGTCAACATGATACTTCTTTGTAGAATAAAATTCAAGAATGCTCAAAGAATATTTCTATGAAAAGATACTAATGAAACGCAAATATCAAGGATACTCCACTAATTTCATAGAATATAGAAGTCAAAACTTTAACCAACCGAGTATAATAAAGAATGGAATAACAAAAGAAATCACCACGCATGCAAAGATTTTGATGTATGCTTATTCCAATGTAATAATAAATAATCTTAACTTGTGTCAAAGCGTAATACGCACCGGCTGTGATGTTCCAATGTAATAATAAAGAATGGAATAACAATGTAAATCACCATGCATACCAGATTTTGATGATGTATGTGTTATTCCAATGTAATACTAAATAACTAAACTCGTCGTGAAATTCACAATCGATGTGATGTTCCAACATAATAAATGAATAATAAAGACTTTTAAATAGGTTCTACAGAAAGCACAAACAGATATTCCAATGTAATAATAAAGATTTTAACCAGTCCCATAGAAAGCATGTATGCTGATATTCCAATGTAATAATAAAGATGGAACCAGTCCAACGTAAAGCACGATAGATATTTCAATGTAATAATAAAGAATGGAATATGTAAGAATTTCACCAAGTATAGGTAGCTCACAGATACAAAAGTTATTCCAATGTAATAATAAAGATGGAATAATAGAAGTTCTCTTCATGAATACAAAAGAAATAATACCTCTTACCTTAATAAAGAAGAACCGGATATAGAAATAGGAAGTAGTATAGTAATACTTTTCTTCTTTCTCTCTCTCTATAGTTTTCTCTGTAGAGTTTCAAAGAATTCGTAAGAAATAATGAAGGAATGAGCTTCTATTTATGTAAGAATGGAATGAATAAAGAACCAATCCATGAACTATCCGTATCGATTTATTTTAATTGATGGTCCATATTTAAAGCAAAATCTTTTAAATAAAATATAATATATTCTATTTATAATCTAATAAAACGTAATAACTTTTAAAAAAGATTTTACTACGAAAAACACTATGCAGTGCACTATGCAAACACTATGCATAATAAAATATAATATATTCTAATTATCGTCTAATAAAACTAATAACTTTATAAAAGTATTCTGCTTTTATATAAAAGATTTTACTATTAGCCTAATAAAACGTAATAACTTTATAAAAGTATTCTGCTTTATATAAAAAGTTTTTCTAATTTATTAAGATAATATTACTAATAAAACAAAACTTCATCATCATTATTATTATTCACATCATTAATCGACCAGTCGCTCCTTAAAAGAGAGGGGCTTTCCAATAAGGATTTCTCCCTATCGACGCCGCTAATTAGTGTGACCAAAGCTCTCCTCGCGTAACTTCTAGACATCGCTAATAATGCAAATAATAATATTAACAACTTCATCATCTCAATTATTGATTTAATAACATATAAAATATCGACAATAATTAAATCAAACTAAGTGACTTCACATAAGCATTAATAATCAACACCGTAGCTACTACGCAACCAATGCCAGACATTATACTTTTACTACCGAGTAGTTCAACAAGATAATCAGAAATCTTCCGCCATTATTTTCAATAAAATATTTTTTGTCATTTTCATTATTACGATAATAATTCTCATTGGTGGGTCCACTAATGATCGTGCTTTGCATTACTAATATTCCCCGTTAAAACGAGTATTCCCCACCAATCGAATATTATATAACAACTCATGATTTTGCAAAAATTTATAAATATTACCTACAACTATAATATTATATCAAATTTATTCCATAATATTAAAAAAATGATATTTATAGAAAATTTATTTTATTCAAAAAGTCAGTTCTTACAACCTCCCTTCTTAAGAAATTTCTCACCAAAATTAAGGTACGCACTGTATATCAAGAGGTAAGGATATCTTAATTTCATTTCGCATTCCAACTCCCTGTGTCATTTCTTCAACATCGTGGTTTCTCCACAAAACTTCGACTTGAGGTATAACTCGAGCGTAGAATATGTTCCTTCTTATCCAAGATTTGAACAGAACCTCTTCATACGCCAAATCTTCCGCTATTTCGTCCGGCTCTAACTCAATAATGTGGTTCGGGTCTTTCACATATTTATGTAATACGGATATATGAAAAATGTTATGAACACGAGACATACTTGGCGCAGAAAAGTTTAGTCTATAGCTACGCCCTACTCGATCGAGGATTAAAATGGGTCAATGAATCGAGGATCGAGCTTTTCTCTCTTTCCAAATCTCAGAATTCCTTTCCATGGAGCAACACATAACAACACATGATCTCCTATATCGAATTCCACGCCCTTTCGATGAAGATTAGCATAACTCTTTTGTCGATCTTGTGAGGTCTTTATACGTTGTCAATCATTTGAATTTTTCCGTAGTCATACGCATTCAACTCCCCGCCCCAACAATATTGCTTCACCCACCTCATCCCAAAGATACCGGAGAACGACACTTTCTTCCATATAACGCCTCGAATGGAGCCATTCCAATGCTTGCTTGATAATCAAGTATCAGAGGGAAAACTCCACCAACAAGAAGAACTTGTCCCAACTTCCCTCAAGTGGTTACCATTTTGGCATGTTGATTCCTCCACGCTTATTGTCACCGCTTGATGATCGTTTCACTAGTATTATCATTTTGCCACCCGCTATCTTCATTGGTTGGGTCGACTTCATTATCACGCCTCAATAATCGAGCCCTATTAACATCATCTCAATACAAACACGCTTTACGAGAGATAAGATATCGACGATCTCAGTTTCAAACCTCTTAAAATCATTCGCGTCATTCTCCCTCATTATCAACCAAATGGGACGCAAATCGACAACTCGACAAACTTGGCTTCAGATCGCGATGGCGGCCATGTTGTTTTGCTCCAACTTGATGAATTCTATCTCTTTCATGTGACGAATACTTTCGAAAGTACTTGTCGCTGAACAATTCTTCGAACTTCTCCCAAGTCATCTTCAAGGCAAAGTTGAGTATGCTTTACGATTCCCATCGCAATCCTTCGCACGCAACATGAAGGTGGCAAAGGGAACCTTTGCTCCTCGGAGCATCCCAAGACATCAAATATCTTGTTGATCTCGCTTAATCCACGCCTCCGCTTTAAGTGGTTTTAGCTTCCAAAAACTCCGCGGTCCCAGCCTTAAATCGCTTGCCACCAAATCCGAGAGTCAGCCATGATTTCCACTTGCATTTTGGACAGAGTCTGCTCTTGCCGATGTCAGATGAATCGCATAAAGCCTCTGAACATTCCATCATTCATCATTCGTCAAGTGTTATTGTTTGCACGAGGAATGTCGCCTCGATGCACATTATCTCGTTATCGATCCGTGGAGACTCAACGGCCTCCTGGGCCCCATTGATATTCTCAACATTTTCTGGATGTCATTTTCAAATACTACCACAAAACAAGGGGTTAAATAATATATCACATATCCGACCAATTAATTAAATATCAAATAAACTTAAGGCCAAACTAGCGAAAGGATCTCTGCCTCCCTCGTAGTTCTTATCTCATATTTTCACCAGGATCATATCCCTAAGCTTTGATATCAATCGACGCCGCCCCAAGATAGGTATACATCACCCATCTTGAAGTCGCCAAATATACACGTACATAAATTTAAATACAACTTAATTATATAATCGTCAAAAAATAATGACAAAACATAACTCGAGATTTTAAACAGAATATTTGCTCCTAGACAATATCCATTCTCAAAGAGAGTCCTTGTTACATTTATTATCACACTATTTTACGTAATAGTGAGGACTACTAAGACACCATCTCGACCATCACTCCGCTCCCCGACTAGTCCCAAATATTCTCATTTCCTCAAGAGAATAAAAAGAAAGGGTGAGCTTAACTAGCCCAAAGAAGAAATATTATAACTAAGATAATGCGTAATAAAAATTATCATTAGCCTTCAATAATGTTAAACCGATAAAATATAATATGTACATAAAGTTTAATCGCAAATGATCAAGCAATCCATTAAAAGAGTCAAGTAGAGAATAAAATCTACTATCTTTTATGATTTAAAAAGGTTTTTCATCACTTTTTATCCCTGAGACTCAGCTTAAATAATCCATATCATCCCTGCACTACTACTGCCAAGATATTCATTAGGGTCATGACCACAATTTATCCATGCATCACGGGCCAAGGATATTCGTATTCATCAATGGTCATGATCATGCCAACAACTGTCCATCAATGCACGATGGGCCAATGAGGACTTTTTTCACATCATTTGTAATTATTACGGTCATGATTACACCGAATAATCCTGGTCATAATCATACCAAATCCATCCATGCACTTTCAGTGCCGTATGACTTTCAAAAAATATAAACATGAGGATGATGACAATGATATAAAAATTCAATAAAACAAGTTCAAGAATTAATTTATTCAGAACTAATAAGTCCAAATTGTCAACATGATACTTCTTTGTAGAATAAAATTCAAGAATGCTCAGAAGAGTATTTCTATGAAAAGATACTGGATGAAGCGCAAATATCAAGGATATTCCACTAATTTCATAGAATATAGAAGTCAAAACTTTAACCAACCGAGTATAATAAAGAATGGAATAAAAAAGAAATCACCACGATGCGGTATTTCGCTGCATAAGTTATTCCAATAGAATAATAAATAACGGAACCGTCAAAGCATCATACGCATGTGATGTTCCAATAGAATAATTAAGAATCGAATAACAACAGAAACCACCATGCATGCGGTGATTAAGCATGACAGCTTATTCCAACAAAATACTAAATAAAAGGTGTCGTGAAATCACACCGATGATGTTCCAATGTAATAAATGAATAATAAATACGAATGTCCTCCAAATATTCCAACGAGAATAATAAAGATGGAACCAGTCCGGCGTAAAGCAGCATATATTCCACAGTATAAAGATTTAAACCAGTCTCAGTCACAGAGCAGCATCCATATTCCAATGTAATAATAAAGAATGGAATACTTTCTCCAAGTATAGGTAGCTTCAATAAAGTTATTCCAATGAGAATAATAAAGATGGAATAATATAAGTTCTCTTCATGAATACAAAAGAAATAACACCTTACCTTAATAAAGAAGAACCGGATATGAAGTAGCAGGAAGAAGCGTATCTTTCTTCTCTCTATAGTTTCTCTCTAGATTTTTAGTGAATTTGTAAGAAATAATGAAGGAATAAGCTCTATTTATAAGAATGGAATGAATAAACTAATTCATCCAACTGAGCGGTCCAGATTGATTTATTTTAATCGGATGGTCCATATTTAAAGCAAAATCTTTTAAATAAAATATAATATATTATATTTATAATCTAATAAAACGAATAACTTTTAACAAGATTTTACTATGCAAACACTATGCAGCACTATATAAAACACTACGCATAATAAAATATAATATATTCTAATTATTTGTTTAATAAAACGAATAACTTTATAAAAGTATTCTCGCTTTTATATAAAAAGATTTTACTATTAGCTTAATAAAACGAATAACTTTATAAAAGTATTCCGCTTTATATAAAAGTTTTTCTAATTTATTACGATAATAATACTTAATAAAACAAAACTTCATCATCATTATTATTATTCACATCATTAATCGACTGTGTCGCTCCTGTGAAAGAGGGGGCTTTCAATAAGGATTTCTCCCTATCATGCGTAAAATTAGTGACCAAACCTCTCATCGGCAAAACTTCTAGACATCGTTAATGTAAGACCCCAACTTTTTGAATAAAGATGAATTTTCTATAATTATCATTTTTGAATATTATGATATAATGTTATAGTTGTGGGTAATAATTATAAATTTTGCAAAGTACGCAAGTTGTTATATAATATTCGATTGGCTCTGGCGAATATTCATTTTAAAATGAAATATTCGTTTTGGCGGCACAATCATCATCGGTGGACCCCACAATGTAATTATTGCTTGATTTTGATTAAGAAAATGACAAAAATATTTTATCAAAATAACGACGTAAGTTTTACCGCTGATATCGCTGAACTACTCGGTAGTAAAAGTACAATAATACGTGTGGTCGCATAAGAAGCATTACTGTGATTGATTATCGATGCTTATGTGAGAAGTCACCATTTTTGATTCAATTATTGTTTATATTTTATATGATGATGAAGTTTTATTTTATTCGTATTATTAACGTATTAAAATAGAAATATCTTTTATATAAAATGTAATACTTTTATAAATTTATTCGCTTTATTAAAGCTAATAATAGTAAATCTTTTATATAAAATGTAATACTTTTATAAAGTTATTCGCTTTATTTGATAATAATTAGATTATATTATATTTTATTATGCATGTTGTCAGATAGTGTTTTTGATAGTAAAATTTTTTTATAAAGTTTTTCGCTTTATTAGATTATAAATAGAATATATTATATTTTATTTAAAAATTTTGCTTTTAAATATGGACCATCGATTAAAGTAAATCAATCTGGACTGCTCATGAGTTAGTTACTATGCATTCCATTTTTTATAAATAAAGCTCATTCCTTCATTATTTTCCTACTAATTCACTAAACTCCGTAGAGAGAAAATTTTAGAGAGAAAGAAAAGAGAAGTCCGCTACCTTTCTTTTTCTATATCCAGCTTTTTTTACTAGAAGGGATATTATTCTTTTCAGATTCATGAAGAGAACTTCGTTATTCCATTCCTTATTATTCTGCTGAATAACCTCAGATACGGGCTACCCTATACTTGGTGATATTCTTCTATTATTCTCCATTATTATTCTCGCTGAATATCCTCGTCTCGTTTTTACGCCAACCCGTTCCCGCTTTTTTATTATTCTCGCTGAACATCCGTCTCGTCAGGTTTTACGCCGACCGGTTCCATCTTTTATTATTCTGCTGGAATATCCTCGTCAGCGCTTTTACGCCGACATGGTTCCGCTTTTATTATTCTCGGTTGAACATCCCGCTTTGGCATGCTTTTACGCCGACCGGTTCCGCTATTATTATCCTCGCTTGAATAACCTGCCTATGCGGGCACCGCATGCATGGTGATTTCGCTGTTATTCCATTACTTATTATTCGTTGAACATCCCGCTTGCAGAATTTTCATACTTAACCGTTCCGTTATTATTATTCTCGTTGAATAACTCGCCTGGCGCGGTACCGCATGCATGGTGATTTCTTTTGTTATTCCATTCGTTATTATACTCAACATTAAAATTTTAACTTCTATACTCCATGAAATTAGTGGAATATCCTTAATATTTGCACTTCATCCAAAGATCTTTTTATGGAAATATTCTTCCGAGCATTCTTGAATTTTACTCTACAAAGAAGTATCATGTCGATAATTGATGTTATCGTTCCTCGTTAAATTAATTTTGAACTTGTTTTATCAATTTTTATATCATTGTCATCATCCTCATGTTTATATTTTTGAAAGTCATCTCAGGCCTGTAATGCATGATGGACTTGGTTTGATTATGACCAGGATTATTATCTTGTAATCATCACGACCGTAATGTTACAAATGATATGGTAAAGTCCTCATCGCCCATCGTGCATCGATGGACAAATGTTGGCATGATCATGACCACCATCGATGAATACACGAATATCCTCGCCCGTAGTGGTATGGATAATTTGTGGTCGCGACTCTAATGAATATCCTCGTCAGAAAAGTGTGGATGATGTGGATTATTTAAAGTCGAGTCTCAAATGATAAAAAGTGATGAAAACCTTTTTAAATCATAAAAGATAGTAGATTTTATTCTCTACTGACTTTTTTAATGGATTGCTTGATCCACGCAGCTTAAACTTGATGTCTATTGTATTTTATCGCTTAACATTGTTTAAGGCTAATGATAATTTATTTTGCATTATCTTAGTCATAATATTTCTTCATTGGGCTAGTCGAGCTCACATTCTTTCACCGTTTCTTCAGAAATGAGAACGAAATGTAGACTAGTCGGGAAATGGAGTGATGGTCCAAGATGGTGTCTTAGTAGTCCTCACTATTCTGTAAAATAGTGTGATAATAAATGTAACGAGGACTCTATTTGAGAATGGATATTGTCTAGAAGACAATATTTGTATTTAAACTCACATCATATGTTTTGTCGTATTTTACACGAATCGTCAGATTATTAGTTTGTATTTGAATTTTGTACCATGTATTCATGCACTCAAGATGGGTGATGTATACCTATTTTGGGGTCATCACAGCTTGGTATCAAAGCTTAGGATACGATCCTCGCTAAGATGTGAGACAAGAACTAGAGGGGAGAGACGGGGAATTATTTCGCTAGTATGACCTACCTAAGTTTATTTGGTATTTAATTGGCTCACGAGTATAGGATAATATGTGATATATTATTTAACTCTTGTTTTGTGGTAGTATTTGAAAATGACATCCGAGAATGTTGAGATTATCAATGGAGCACAGGAGATGGTTGAGTCTCCACAGATCAATAATCAGGATAATGTGCATCAGGAAGGCGACAATCCTCAAGCAAACAACAACACTGACCAAATAACGAACGATGAATTGTTCCGAGGCTTTATGCAATTCATGCATCATCAAAGTAGAGCGGCCTTTCCAAAATGCAGTGGAAATACCGCAACTCTCTTGGACGGCCACCGCTAAGGGCGCTTTAAGGAACCGACCACCGTTTTTTTGAGAGCCAAAACCACTTAAGGCGAGACGTGATTAAGCAGATCAACAAGATATTTGATGTCTTGGGATGCTCCGAGGAGCAAAGGTTCCTTTGCCACCTTCATGTTATGCGCAGAGGCAGACATCGGGGGAATCAGAAAGCGACTCAACCCGCCGCATCAAGATGTCTTCGGGAGAAGTTCCAAGAATCGCTCAACGACAAGTACTTTCCTAAAAGTATTTGTCACACGAAAGAGGTAGAGTTCATCAAGCTAGAGCAAAACAACATGACCGTGTCGCAAAGACGGGCCAAGTTCACCGAAGTGTCCCTTTACCATATCCCATTCGGTGGATAATGAGGAGAGAATGACACGAATGTTTCTAAGAGGTTTAAAACTTAAGATACGCCAATATCTTATCTCTCATAAACCGTGGTTTGTATTCGTATGTTGTTAATAGGGCTCGCTTATCGAGCGCCGATAATGAAGTTAAACCAACCAAAGGAGAGCAAAATTACAAAATGATAATACCAAAGATAACAAATCATCGGGCTTGATAATAAGCGTGGAGGAATCAAAGATGCCGTAAATGGTAACCACTTTGGTGGTAATCATGGCTAAAACAATAAGAATGGACATTTCAAGAAGAGGAGATTCAACAATAATGGAAACACATCAAGATCAACACCTATCGTTAACGAATGAGAACGACCAACTATCATATGCTTCAAGTGTGGAGGAGAGGACACATCGGTCCCCAACTGTGGATGCCATCCAAAGCATGTTACAACCGTGGAAGAGAAGGTCACCGCCCGATTTTTGTCGCAGCAATCAAGACAAGTCCAAATGGATGGAAGCGCCAAAGGCCATCCCGTAAAAGTCAAACCAATAAAGTAAGGGAGAGCGCTTTGTTGTGACCTCCTGTAAAGCAAGGAACCCGAATGAGGTCATCACGGTAAGCTTATCATAAACTCTAGCAAAGTTTATACCTTATTTGATACCGGTTCTACCCATTCTTTTATTTCTCTTACTATACCAACGCTTAAATTTAACTCCTGAGAAATTGGGCTTTGACTTATCTCGCTGAAACTCCATCGGGAGAAACCTTCATTACATCCACTATTATAAGTCTTGTTTGGTTCAAATTGGTACCTCACATTACCTCGTCGATCTTATTTCATTGAAAATACTTACATTTGATGTAATTCTAGGGATTGATTAGTTAACTACTCATCATGCAAAAATTGATTGTTTTCGTAAGGTTGTTAGCTTTCATATTCCTAATCAACCTATTATTCCTAACCAAATTATTACGCTAATTCAAGCAACCAAACCATTAAAATCAATCATCGTCATCTCAAGCCATAAAGCTATTCGCTTATTGAAAAACTGATGTCAAGCTTTCTTAGCTCATGTCACTGGATCTAAACAAAAATACGCCGCTTTTGAATGATATTTCTATTGTTAATGAATTTTCCGACGATTCCCCAAGAACTTCCCGCCTACCCCGCAGTGTGAAATTAAATTTTGTATCGACCTTGAACCCGGGTATAAAACCCATTTCCAAATCCCCATATCGAATGGCTCTTATCAACTTCGTGAGTTAAAGACCCAACCGCAAGAATTGTTGACATCGGCTTTATTCGTCCCCTAATACTTCTCCTCGGGGTTCTCTTGTTTATTCGTGAAGAAGAAAGATTGAGTATGCGACTTTGTATTGATTAACGGAGAGTCAAATCATGTCACCATCAAAAATAGTACCCATCGCCACGTATTGATGACCTATTCGACCAGGTTTCAAGGAGCCAAATTCTTTTCAAAGATCGATCTTCATTCGATATCACCAATTGAAAATTAGAAATCGATGACATTCCAAAGATGGCTTTCGTAACTCTAGACGGCATTATGAATTCCTAGTCATATCTTTTGATCGACTAATGCTCCCCGTTGCCTTCATAGATATGATGAACCGAGTATTCAAGGAATATTTGGATCACTTTGTGGTCGTCTTTATTGATGACATCCTTATTTATTCCAAAAGCCGTGAAGATCATGAGCAACACTTGAGGTTGATACTCCAAAAGCTTCATGAATATAAGCTTTATGCCAAGTTAAAAAATGTGAGTTTTGGCTTGAGGAAGTAGCATTCCTCGGGCACGTGGTATCAAGTCATGGAATATCTGCTTACCCAAAGAAAGATCAAGCTATTCAAAGTCGGGAGCAACCTAAATAAGTGACCAAGTGTTAGGTTTGTAATATTCATAACGCAATCAAAATTGCATAAAAGTGCTAAGCGTGGTAAAATCGAATTTAAAATTTACAAACCATATACCCTATCATCCTTTATGCGCAATTATTAATTTAACGAAAAGATAAAGAATAAAATCATACCCTCAAGATCGAGCTTCCTCGTGCACAAGTTCACCTCCAAATCCTTTCGCGCTCAATCTTGAATCCACCGGGTTTGGTTCCTTCCTTTGATCAACGTTAGCCACCCATATGTTTGGCCTCTGAGGTGATCCACCAAGGAAGAAGAAAATTCAAGAAGAAGGTGGTCAAGCTAAACCCTAGTTTTTCTATCTCTATAGAAAAAGGTACTCTCAACAAATTGGAATTATTACGTTGTAAAAGTCAACAACCCATCCCACTCATAATAAGACTCTCTTATTTATAGATGTGGGCAACCCTCCTTAACAATTAAGAAATTGGGTTTTATTTAATTAATTAAATTCTTTTAATTAATTAGGCTCCCTAATCTTATTAGGGATAATTAATTAAACTCTTTTAATTAATTTAACCTCCTAATCTTATTAGAATAGATGAGAGTACTTTATATTAAATTAATTCCTAAACTCTTTTTAGAAATTAAAATAATAATAATTGTAATAATATTAATAAGACTCTCTTATTAATTTATATTTAATATTTCTAAAATATTAAATAATAATATTAAGCTATTTAATTTATTCTATCACCATAGATTAAATTAAATATACATAACATATTATTACGATTATGCCATTTACTTCTTAAATAATTATTCTTCCTTTTATGGTGTGACCCTTTAGGTTCTCCATATTAAACCTATTGTGAATAAATCAATTAGAATAATTTAATCTTATTTAAATAAATAAATTAAATAATTAATTTATTTAAATAAATAATATTTATTCTACAATAGGGATAAGCCTCCCAAATGATCAACGACTTTCCGTATAATATAGATTTCAACATTAATCATTAAAGAACCTTTGAGTAAATAGTTACCGTGACAATTCAATCCTTCCACCATACAATGTCCCAATTAAATATAAGACATGGAATTATCACAAGTCTTATTTTATTTAATTATATGTATTTTCGATCCTTAAATGCACAACTCAAAATAATGTAAATTAGAAACTCCTTTCTAATTTCATTCTCGCCTTAACCAAGGACTACTGGGTTGTCATTTATCTAATCACATAGACATTTCTCTTCTTTATTAGTAGTGGTAGATTCTTTATCGATCATACATTATCTCTATGTACAACTTATTATACCCAAGCATACCCTTTGATATACCCTAAGGGTCTTAAGGAATAAGTCAAAGTATAACTCATCATACACAAGATACTATGATGATCTCAAGTCCAAGGATTACTTGTACTACTATCACTACAGAAATTCCTATCGACAGCAAATAAAACTCCATTAGGTATTCCTTAGCGAACCACGTGCTCAAAGAACTTATTCTCTAATAAGCACCTACATACTTGCTTTTAGTGTTCCACACAAATGATCATGAGATCAATCATCCTCATCCAACGAGCAAGAACGATGTACCAATCTATCCTGGATTCACTAATCCCCAATTTAGTAATCCAATGATTGGGAACTATTTTAGTTTTAAGCTTTTTAAGAATTTAGATCTCATTAGAATGATCATCATCATTATTCTAAAAGCATTGCTTAAAACTATGGGTTTATCACATATTATAAAACAAAGATCATGTAGATAATTAAAAGCCTTTAATAAATTAATACTTTTATTAATAAATGAATAAGATTGTTACAAAGTATATGCTTTATCATCAAACATGATCGGCTTGTGTGCATACTACTTTCACGGCAGCACGTAGCTTTATTGGTTTAGTCAAGTTATTATCCGAGATTCGTAGAAGGGTTTTCTAATCGCTACTCCATTAACTCAAATAACTCGTAAAAGATACAAAGTTTGGTTGAGCGAGGAATGTGAGAAGAGTTTTCAAGAACTCAAGAGAAGACTCATTTCAAAGACTGCTCGACAATACCATCCGGTTCGGAGGGATTTGTCATCTATAGTGATGCTTCTGCAAAGGGTTAGGATGTGTTCTCATGCAACATGGGAAAGTCATAAGATATGCCTCACGACAACTCAAAGAATATGAGAGGAATAATCCTACTCATGATCTAGAGTCAAAATGTTGTCTTCGCACTAAAGATTTGGAGGCATTACTTGTATGAGGAGAAAGTGGAGATCTTTACGATCATAAAAGCCTCAAATATTTCTTCACTCAAAAGGAACTCAACATGCGACAACGACGTTGGCTTGAACTATTGAAAGATTATGATCATACCATCCAATACCATCCCGAAAAAGCGAACGTGGTAGCTGATGCATTGAGTAGAAGATCATATGCGGGTACGAGTGCGATATTGTCAACGCAAAGGCTTATTTTGTATGACTTGCAAAGGATGGCGATAGAGATAAAGACTCTAGGGACCCACGTGATGATGGCGAATATACGAGTAGAACCGACTTTAATTGATAAAGTTAAAGCTGCTCAAGTTACAGATCCAGAGCTGATGCGTATGAGGAAGAAAGTGCAAGAAGGTGTTATGCCGAAAGCAAGAATCGATGAAGAAGGAATACTTCGAGTCAACTCCAGACTTTATGTTCCTAACGACCCTGATTTAAAGTATAAAATCATGATGGAGGCGCACAACACCCCGTTTGCAATCCATCCTGGGAGTAACAAAATGTACCGTGATCTTCGTCATAAATTTTTGTGGAGCAATATGAAGAAAGAGATAGCGTTGTTTATCTCAAGGTGTCTAACTTGTCAACGAGTCAAGGCGGGGCATCAAGTACCAAAGGTCCATCAGCAACCACTTGAAATTCCATAATGGAAGTGGGAACACATTACCATGGATTTCAAGCATCGGTCTTCCTAAGGTTTCTCAAGGCATCGATGCAATTTGGGTCATTGTTGATAGATTGACCAAGTCCGCTTCATTTCTTACCAATACGAGAAACTTATACACTTGAACGCCTTGCTCAGTATGTACATAAACGAGATTGTAAGATCGCATGGTATGCCAAGATCCATAGTTTTGATCGTGACCCAAGATTCACTTCACGATTTTGGGTTAGTTTGCAAAAAAGCTATGGGCACGGACTTTCACGATTTAGTTCGCATATCATCCTCGCATCGGATGGATAATCGAGAGAGGACTATTCAAACTCTTGAAGATTTATTAAGACTCGTGTCCTTGATTTCATGGGAAGTTGATAAGTTTTTACCGTCAGGTGGAGTTTTCCTACAACAACAAAGCTTATCAAGCAAGCATCGCATGGCTCCATTCGAGGCGCTAGATGGAAGAAAGTGTCGCTTCCAAAGATACTTTGGGATGAGGTGGGTGAAGCAACGTTGTTGGGACCGAGTTGGTATGTATAACTACGGAAAAGATTCAAACGATCCGACAACGATAAAAACCTCACAAGATCGACAAAAAAGAGTTATGCCGATCTTCATCGAAAGGACGTGAAATTCGATATAGGAGATCATGTGTTGTTACGTGTTGCTCCATGGAAATGAGTTACGAGGTTTGGAAAGAGAGGAAATCTCAATCCTCGATTCATCGCCCATTTTAATCCTCGATCGAGTAGGGATCGTAGCTTATAGACTTGCTTTACCGCCAAGTATATCTCATGTTCATAACGCTTTTCATGTATCCATGTTACGTAAAGATGTGAAAGACCCGAACCACATTATTAAGTTAGAACCGGATGAAATAGCGGAAGATTTAACGTATGAAGAGGTTCCCTGCTCAAATCTTGGATAAGAAGGAACATATTTTACGCTTCCAAGGTTATACCTCAAGTCAAAGTGTTATGGAGGAACCACGATGTTGAGGAAATGACCGGGAGTTAGAATCTAAAATGAAATCAAGGTATCCTTACCTCTTCGATATACCAAATACGCACTTCTAATTTCGAGGGCTAAATTTCTTAAGAAGGAGAGGTTGTAAGACCCCAACTTTTGAATAAAGATGAATTTTCTATAATTATCATTTTGAATATTATGATATAATGTTATAGTAGTGGGTAATAATTATAAATTTTGCAAAGTACGCAAGTTGTTATATAATATTTGATTGGCCTGGGGAATATTCGCTTTTAAACAGAAATATTCGCATGCGACCCTCAAGAATGTAATTATCATTTGATCGAGAAAACGACAAAAATATTTTATTGAAATAACGGCGGAAGTTTTACCGTTGATAGTGTTGAACTACTCTTAGTAAAAGCACAAGAATACGTGTGGTCAGCATAAGAAGACACGGTATTGATTATTGATGCTTATGTGAGAAGTCACTCACTTTGATTCAATTATCATTTATATTTTATATGATGATGAAGTTTTGTTTTATTCAGATTATTAACTTAATAAAATAGAAATATCTTTTTTATATAAAATGTAATACTTTTATAAAGTTATTCGCTTTTATTTGATAATAATTAGATTATATTATATTTTATTATGCATAGTGTTGCATAGTGTTTTTGCATAAGAAAATCTTTTTATAAAGTTTTTCATTTTATTAGATTATAAATAGAATATATTATATTTTATTTAAAAGATTTTGCTTTAACTATGGACCGTCGATTAAAGTAAATCAACTGACTGCTCATGAGTTAGTTACTTACGCATTCCATTTTTCTATAAATAAGCTCATTCTTTCATTATTTTCTTACGAATTCACCGAACTCCGTAGAGAGAAAATTTTAGAGAGAAAGAAAAGAGAAGTCTGCTACCTTTCTTTTCCTATATCCTAGCTTTTTTTACTGTAGGAATATTATTCTTTTGTATTCATGAAGAGAACTTCATTATTCCATTCCTTATTATTCTCGCTGAATAACTCAGATACGCTGCCACCCTATACTTGGTGACATTCTTCTATTATTCTCAGTCGTTATTATTCTCGTTGGAATATCCTCGTCTGCGTGCTTTACGCCGCACACGGTTCCGCTTTTTTATTATTCTCGTTGGAACATCATGTTCATGCTTTTACGCCGGACCGGTTCCGCCTTTTTTATTATTCTCGCTGAATATCCTGCGTCGCGTGCTTTTACGCCGACTCGGTTCCGCTTTTTATTATTCTCGTTGAACATCTCGGGCGCTTTTACGCCGACCGTTCTCGTTATTATTATTTTGTTGAATAACTCGTCCATATGCAGTACCACATGCATGGTGATTTCGTTGTTATTCCATTACTTATTATTCTCATTGGAACATCCCGCTTGCGGTGAATTTTCACCGACCGGTTCCGTTATTATAATTTTGTTGAATAACTCGCTCTATGCGGCACCGCATTTATGGTGATTTCTTTTGTTATTCCATTCGTTATTATACTCGGTTGATTAAAATTTTGACTTCTATACTCCATGAAATTAGTGGAATATCCTCGATATTTGCGCTTTATCCAAAGATCTTTTATGGAAATATTCTTCCGAGCATTCTTGAATTTTACTTTACAAAGAAGTATCATGTCGACAATTTGGACGTTATTGGTTCCTCGGACAAATTAATTCGTGAACTTGTTTTATTGAATTTTTATCATCATTGTCATCATCCTCATGTTTATATTTTTGAAAGTCATCATGGCCTATAGTGCATAGATGGACTTGGTATGATTATGACCGTGGATTATTCTTGTAATCATGACCGTAATGTTACAAATGATGTGGTAAAAAAGTCCTCATTGGCCTGTAGTGCAATCGATGGACGCTTGTTGGCATGATAATGACCATTGATGAATACACAAATATCCTCGCCCATAGTGCATGGAATTTGTGGTCGAATCCTAATGAATATCCTCGGTCAGAAAAGTCAAGGATGATGTGGATTGTTTATTAAGTTGGGTCTCAAAGATAAAAGTTATGAAAAACTTTTTAAATCATAAAAGATAGTAGATTTTATTCTCTACTGACTCTTTTAATGGATTGCTTTATCCGCCGCAGCTTAAACTTGATGTCTATTATATTTTAACAGCTTTAACATTGTTGAAGGCTAATGATAATTTATTTTGCATTATCTTAGTCATAATATTTCTTCTTTGGGCTAGTTAAGCTCACCTTTTTTCACCGTTCTCTTCGTGAAATGAGAACGTAAATGGGACTAGTCTAGGGGGGAACCAGAGATGGTCCGAGATGGTGTCTTAGTAGTCCTCACTATTCGTAAAATAGTGTAATAATAAATGTAACGAGGACTCTATTTGAGAATGGATATTGTCTAGAAGATAATATTTGTATTTAAACTCATAGCATATGTTTTGTCGTATTTTACACGATCGTCAGATTATTAGTTTGTATTTGAATTTTTGTACCATGTATTCATGCGACTCAAGATGGGTGATGTATACCTATTTTAGGGTCGCCACAGCTTAATAATGCAAATAATAATATTAACAACTTCGTCATCTCAATTATTGATTTAATAACATATAAAATATCGACAATAATTAAATCAAACTAAGTGACTTTTCACATAAGCATTAATAATCAACACCGTGTGCAACTATGCAACCATGCGTATTACTGTACTTTTACTACCGAGTAGTTCAACAGTATTAACGATAAAATATCCGCCGTTATTTTTAATAAAATATTTTTTGTCGCTTTCTCAATCCGTTAATAATTACATTGGGGTCCACTAATGATTGTCTTGTCGTCATTTAATATTCCCCGTTAAAACGAATATTCCCCGACCAATCGAATATTATATAACAACTTGCATACTTTGCAAAATTTATAAATATTACCCATAACTATAATATTATATCAAATTTTTCCATAATATTAAAAAATGATATTTATAGAAAATTCATTTTTATTCAAAAAGTTGGGTTCTTACACCGCTTTGCAATCCATCTCGGGAGTACCAAAATGTATCGTGATCTTCATCATACATTTTGGTTGAAAGCAATATGAAGAGAGAGATAGCGTTGTTTATCTCCAGGTGTCTAACTTGTCAATGAGTCAAAGCGGAGCATCAAGTACCAAAAGGTCCATTGCAACCACTTGAAATTCCATAATGGAAGTGGGAGCACATTACCATGGATTTCATTCATCGGTCTTCCCAAGGTTTCTCAAGGCATAGATGCAATTTGGGTCATTGTTGATATTGATTGACCAAGTCCGCTTCATTTCTTACCAATACGAGAAACTTATACACTTGAACGCCTTGCTCAGTATGTACATAAACGAGATTGTAAAAACCGCATGGTATGCCAAGATCCATAGTTTCGATTGAGACCCAAGATTCACTTCACAATTTTGGGTTAGTTTGTAAAAAGCTATGGGCACGGATTTACGATTTAGTTCGGAATATCATCCTCGCATTTTGATTTTGACAATCGAGAGGACTATTCAAAATCTGGAAGATTTATTAAGACTCGGTGTCCTCGACTTCAAGGAAGTTGGGATAAGTTTTTACCATCGGTGGAGTTTTCCTACAAACAACAGCTTATCAAGCAAGTATTGGCATGGCTCCATTCAAGGCGTTGTATGGAAGAAAATGTCGCTTCTCGAAGATATCTTTGGGATGAGGTGGGTGAATTAACGCTTTTGGGACCGGAGTTGGTACGTATGACTACGAAAAAGATTCAAACGATCCGACAACGTATAAAAACCTCACAAGATCGACAAAAGAGTTATGCTGATCTTCATCGAAAGGACGTGAAATTCGATATAGGAGATTATGTGTTGTTATGTGTTGCTCCATGGAAAGGAGTTATGAGATTTGGAAAGAGAGGAAAGCTCAATCCTCGATTCATTGGCCCATTTTTAATCCTCGATCGAGTAGGGACTGTGGCCTATAGACTCGCTTTACCGCCAAGTATGTCTCGTGTTCATAACGTTTTCCAAATATCCATGTTACGTAAATATGTGGAAGATCCGAACCACATTATTGAAGTTAGAACTCGAAGAAATAGCGGAAGATTTAACGATGAAGCTTTTGCCCTGCTCAAATCTTGGATAAGAACAAACATATTCTACTACGGTCCAAGGTTATACCTCAAGTCAAAGTTTTGTGGAGAAACTACGATGTTGAGAAAATGACCTAGAGTTAGAATCTAAAATGAAGTCAAGGTATCCTTACCTCTTCAATATACCAGGTACGTACCCTAATTTCGAGGGCGAAATTTCATAAGAAGGGGAGATTGTAAGACCCCAACTTTTATGAATAAAAATGAATTTTCTATAAATATCATTTTTGAATATTATGGAATGAATTTGATATAATGTTATAGTTGTGGGTAATATTTACAAATTTTGCAAAGTATGCAAGTTGTCATTATATTCGATTGGTCGGGAAATATTCTTTTTGTCAGGAAATATCCATACGACGGTACAATTATTGGTGGACCCCACAACAGAATTATTGTCGGATTGAGAAAACGACAAAAATATTTTATAAAAATAACAGCGGAAGTTTTACCATTAATACTGTTGAATTACTCGGTAGTAAAAGTACAGTAATACGCGTGGTTGCATAGTAGCACACGATAATGATTATTAAGGCTTACGTGATAAGTCACTCAGTTTTGTTTTATTAGTATTATTAACGTAATAAAACAGAAAAACTTTTTATATAAAACAGAATACTTTTATAAAGTTATTCATTTTATTAGGCTAATAGTAAAATCTTTTTATATAAAACAGAATACTTTTATAAAGTTATTCATTTTATTAGACAATAATTAGATTATATTATATTTTATTATGCATAATATTGTATAGTGTTGCATAGTGCCTACATAAGTGTTGCATAGTATTTTGCATAGTAAAATCTTTTTATATAAAATAAAAACTTTTATAAAGTTATTCGCTTTATTAGATTATAAATAGAATATATTATATTTTATTTAAAAGATTTTACTTTAATTATGGACCGTCTCATTAAAGTAAATCAATCTGGACCGCTCA
The DNA here is from genome assembly GCA_020205615.1 of Panax quinquefolius. Taxonomy (NCBI): domain Eukaryota; kingdom Viridiplantae; phylum Streptophyta; class Magnoliopsida; order Apiales; family Araliaceae; genus Panax; species Panax quinquefolius. The sequence goes on from CM035158.1 coordinate 12,937,215, forward strand.
TGAGTTAGTTATTATGCAATCTATTCTTCTATAAATAAAGCTCATTCCTTCATTATTTTCTTACTTAATTCATCGAAACTCTAGAGAGAGAAATTATAGAGAGAGAGAAAGAAGAAGAGTATTCTCGCTACTTCACTATTCTTATATCCAATTTCTTTTACGTTAAGTGGGTATTATTTCTTTTGTATTCATGAAGAGAACTTCATTATTCCATTCTTTATTATTCTATTGAATAACTCAGATACGCTGCCACTACCCTATACTTGGTGACATTCTTCTATTATTCTCGCTGGAATATCCTCGCTCATGTGTTTTACACATTTAACCGGTTCCGCTCTTTATTATTCTATTGGAATATCCTCGTCTGCGGTGTTTTACATCGGACCGGTTCCGCCTTTTTATTATTCTCATTGAATATCCTCGTCTGTGTGTTTTACACCTCCACCGGTTCCGCTTTTATTATTCTGCTTGAACATCCTCGCTTGGTGCGTAATTTTGCCTTACCTCGTTCCGTTATTATTATTCTATCGAATAACTTGTCTCATGCTGGCACCGCATGCATGGTGATTTCTTTTGTTATTCCATTCTTTATTATACTCAAGGTTGGTTAAAGTTTTGACTTCTATACTCCATGAAATTAGTGGAGTATCCTTGATATTTGCCCTTTATCCAAATATCTTTTTATGGAAATATTCTTCCGAGCATTCTTGAATTTTACTCTCTACAAAGAAGTACCATGTTGACAATTTGGATGTTATCGGTTCTGGACAAATTAATTCGTGAACTTGTTTTATTGAATTCTTATATCATTGTCATCATCCTCATGTTTATATTATGTTGAAAGTCATCTGTGGCTCAGAGTGCATAGATGGACTTGGTATGATTATGACCGTGGATTATTCTTAATCATCACATCGTAATGTTACAAATGATGTGGTAAAAGTCCTCATCGGCCTGTAGTGCATATCATGGACAAATGTTGGCATGATCATGACCATCGATGAATACATGAATATCCTCGCCCGTAGTGCATGGATAATTTGTGGTCGTGACCCTAATGAATATCCTCGGCCAGTAGTAGTGTGGGATGATGTGGATTATTTATTGTCGAGAGTCTCAAATGATAAAAGTGTTGAAAAACATTTTAAATCATTAAAGATAGTAGATTTTATTCTCTACTTGACTCTTTTAATGGTTTGCTTGTTCATCTACCGCAGCTTAAACTTGATGTCTATTGTATTTTATCGCTTTAACATGGTTGAGACTAATGATAATTTATTCTCGCATTATCTTAGTTATAATATTTCTTACTGGGCTAGTTGAGCTCACCCTTTCTTTCACTGGTCTCTTCAGGAAATGAGAACATAGTTGGGACGAGTCGGGGAACGAAGTGATGGTCTGGATGATAGTATTAGCTAGTAGTCCTCACTATTCTGTTAAATAGTATGACAATAAATGTAATGAGGACTTATTCTGAGAGTGGATATTGTCTAGAAAATAGTATTTTTATTTAAACTCATAGCTCTCTTGTTGTATAATTAAGATGTATTTATATTCTGTACCATGTATTTGGCGACTCAGAATAGGTGATATATACCTATTTTGGGGGCGCCACAACAGTAGATTTCATTCTCTACGTAACTCTTCTCTGAATTATTATTTTCCGCTGCCAATATTGATCTGAAACTTGTTGTCTATTATATTCTCTCAGATTTTTCCCTGTTGAAGACTAACGATAATTTGTTTTATATTATCTTAGTCATAATATTCTTTACTGGGCTAGTTGAGCTCACACTTTTCCTTTTTGTTCCATTTTTCTTCTCAGGAGGCGAGAATGTAGCAAGTACTAGTCGGGGGTATGGAATGATGGTTCTAGAAGTTATTTTAGTAGTCCTCACCATTTTTATTAAATAATGTATCAATAATTGTAATGAGGACTTATTTGGGTGTGAATATTGTCTAGATGGCAATATTTGTATTTAAACTCACAGTTTATATGTTGTATTAATAAAGTTGTAGTTATTTCTATACCATGTATTTGACAAATCGTAATGGGTGATGTATACCTATTCAGGGGCGTCACAGTCAGACGTAGCTTAGGATATGATATCCAAGCGAGATCGAGGAATAGAACTAGAGGGGAGAGACGAGTAAATCCTTCGCTAAAGGTGTCCTACCTAAGCTTATTTGTTAGCTCATTCATAATATAGGGATATTATGTGATATGTTAATTTGTTTAATTAACCCTTATTTTATGGTAGTATTTGAGAATGGCAACTCATGAATGTTAAAAGTGGAGTAAATGAGACCGTGGAGACGCTCAGACTCACCAATGAGGAGAACATGCAACAGTCGGCAATGTTTCTCCCGTGAACAACACCACCGATTAGACGATGAACGCATTTTAATGTTTAGAAGTTTTTGCGCTCATGCAAAATCGCATTTAGGAGACTCGTGTTCAAAATACGAGAGGAAATGATAGCAATTCACGCTTTGTCACAAATGCAAGCGCTTCAAGGAGTTGGGACCACTGCACTGGGAAAGCCGGATCCGATTAAGACGCGAGACGTGGGTCAAACAAATTACCAAGATATTCGATGTCTTGGGATGTACGGAGGAGCGTAGGTTCCATTCGCCACCTTTATGTTCTCAGAATGAGGCGATTACGGTGGGAATCGTAAGGCGCACCCATCCAAATTCCGCACTTAGCATGTCTTGGGAAAAATTTTAGAAACTGCTCAATGACAAGTACTTTCCGAAAGTATTCATCATATGAAGGAGGTAGAGTTTATTAGACCGGAGCGTAAATAATATGACTTGTCCCAATAAGAGGCGAAGTTTGCGAGTTGTCCAGTTTAGCACCTCATTTGGTGGAGAATGAGGAACGATGATGCGGATGTTTCGAGAGGTTCAAACTTCAGATATGTCAATATCTTATTTCTCATAAATTTTCTCTCTATTTAGATGTTGTCAATAGGGCTCATATATTAGAGCGAGAAAACGAGTACGCTCAACCGAGGGACCACAAACCAGATCATCCCCAAGATGGCGAATATCGTAACAACGATAACCAAAGCAGAAAGAAAAATACTGCAAGAGCGGCAACTACTCCTCCAAAGTGGTAATCATGTCCATGAGAATAGAAGAAGCGAGTCGGGAGGAGATTTTAAAAAGAGGAGATTTAACAATGATAATGCGAAGACATCAGCACCAGCAGCAACTGGTTCTAAGGGAGGAGAACGACCACTGGTCGTATGCTACAAATGCGAAAAAGAGGGAGATATCAGCCCAAACTGCCCACAACAGTTCAAGGTATGCTATAATTGTGGAAAGGAAGGACATATCGCCGAGATTATACAGAAGGCGAAACCTAGTTCAATGGGGACAAGTGACTCAAAAGGTCATTCCCGAAAAGTCAAAGTCAATTCGTAGACGCCCACAAAATTAGGTATACATCACCCATCTTGGGTCGCCACTTACATGGTACAAAATTCAAATACAACTTAATAATACAACTGTCGTGTAAAATACGACAAAACATAATCTAAGAGTTTTAATACGTATATTGTCATCCAGACAGTATACAAACTCAAAGGATTCCTCATTACATTTATTGTCACACTATTTAATCAGAATAGTGAGGACTACTAATTCTATCATCTAGACCGTCACTCCTTTCCCCGACTCGTCCCAGCTATATTCTCATTTCCTGAAGAGAACGGTGAAATAAAGGGTGAGCTCAACTAGCCCAGTAAGAAATATTATAACTAAGATAATACAGAATAAATTATCATTAGTCTTCAACAATGTTAAACTGATAAAATACAATAGACATCAAGTTTAACTGCACCGGAACAAGCAATTCGTTAGAAAAGTTAAGCAGAGAATAAAATCTACTATCTTCTATAATTTAAAAAGATTTTCATCAATTTTATCGCTGAGACTCAGCTTAATAAATAAAACACATCATCTAATCATCCCTGTACTACGGGCCAAGGATATTCATTAAATGTCATGACTATACCGAACCATCCCTGGTCATAATCATACCAAAAATTGTCCATCAATGCATTATAGGCCACTGAGGACTTTTACCACCTCATTCGTCACATTACGGTCATGACTATACCGAATCATCCCTGGTCATAATCACACCAAGTCCATCTATGTACGTAAGCCAAAGATGACTTTTATCACAATATAAATATGAGTATGATGACAATGATATAAGCATTAATCAAACAAAAACAAGGATAAATATTAAAGACTTTAAATTTATTCATATATTGTCAATCACTTAATAAACTCATAATCTAATATTGTTAATATTATAACAATATTTTAATCACTTCTTAAACTTATAAACAATTTAATATAATTGTTTACACTTTACCAAATAATGCATTTAATCATTCAACAATGCCATACTCATAAGATTTCATCTCCAATGATCAAATCACTCATCAAAAATCTGTACATACCTTATATAGGATTTCAAAGCCATAAAATTCTATTTTCCAACTTTGTTACTTCACATAACATATTTAACTCATATGTTCGTAACTAAACTATTTTCATGAAAAATATCAAATCAGTCCCAAAAATATTTCTTTTCTGGGATTTAATAGAATATAGTCCCATAATGAACATATATTTTTCTCGAAATTTTTAAAATTCATTTACTATTTTTTCAAAAATCAATTTCTAATTAATTCCTTAAGAAATTAGCTACCTCAAGTTTAACTCCAAAAATTCCCAAATCTTGGCAGAATATTAACGTGAGCTTCCAGTTTAAATTTCATGATCATCGGAGTTATAGAACTCTGGTTATAGCATTTTTTGTCGGAAAAATCTAAATATTGAAATGGTCATAACTTGCTCATTTTAAGTCAGAATGAGCTCATTTTTGGACAGGAGGTATTTTATACCATATACTTTCATGTCCCAAAAGGCCAGAATTTTTCTCACAAATTAAGTGGCCAAAACAGACCTTTTAAAAACATGGGTAGTAGCTTTTTCGATATTGGCAGCTTTTTGACTCATTTGCTAAAATCACCCATACGAAAATCTACAACACCTATTCTAGTGATTCCACTTGGAGATGCTACAAAACTCATAGATCTAACTCTAGAACTTGACCTCACTCAAAAATTCGAAATATACTAGGAGATATGGTCAATTGAATTTTGTGTTCCGTTTTCACCAAAATCTGATTTTTAACCCTTTGTGATTTCTAAGAAACTTTCATGTTTTCACATAATAACCACTATAACTTATCATGACAATGACATAATAATTCAATAAAACAAGTTCAAGAATTAATTTAACCAGGAACCAATAACATCCAAATTATCAACATGATACTTCTTTGTAGAGTAAAATTCAAGAATGCTCAGAAGAATATTTCCATGAAAAGATACTAGATGAAGCGTAAATATCAAGGATATTCTACTAATTTCATGGAGTATAGAAGTTAAAGCTTTAATCAACTGAGTATACGAGAATATATGAAACTGCAAATGGATTTTCATCCACATGCGGTAATCCACTTAGCATGATCATTTCCACAATTTAATAAGGAATGAATACAAAGGATCATTCACCATACATGTGGTAATCCACATAGATGTTTATTCCAACAAAATAATAAAGAATGGAATAACAACGAAATCACCATGCATGCGGTATTGCGATGAGATGAGTTATTCCAATAGAATAATAAAGATTTTAACCAGTCCCACGTAGAAACGCATGTATGTGATATTCCAACAAAATATTAAAGAATGGAATAACAATAGAAATCACCACGCACGCTAGATTTCAGATAGATGTGAGTTATTCCAATAGAATAATAAATACGGAACCGTGTCCCATAAAACGCATTGCATGTGATATTCATTCCAATGTATATTAAAGAATGGAATAACAACAGACATCACCAAGTATACTCAGAATCACGTATACAAAGTTATTCCAACAGAATAATAAATGGAACTGTGTCAAAGTAAATTGCAGCGATGACAGATATATTCGACGAATAATAAAGAACGGAATAATAGAAGAATTTCACCATGTATGCGGATTTGATGTACGCAAAGTTATTCCAACATAATAATATAGAATGGAATAATAAAAGAATTTCACCATGTATACTAAGATTGTGATAAACAAAAGTTATTCCAACATAATAATATAGAATGGAATAACAAAAGTTCTCTTCATGAATAAGAAAGAAATAATACCCCTTACAGGTACAACAAATAATATCCCTTACCTTTGATAGAAACTGGATATAGGAGTAGTGAGGTAGAAGGCTTCTCTTCTTCTTTTTCTCTATAGATTTTCCCTCTATAGCTTTTCTCTACAATTTCTCTCTATAATAAATGCTCTATAGCTTTAGTGAATTGGTGAGAAATGAAGGAAGAATGAGCTTCTATTTATAGGAAAACATAGTTTCGATAATTGCGTTTTGGGGCTCAAATATTACAAAGATAATACCTTCCTCTTTTTTCTTCCTTTTAATTTAGTCCCCTGCAAGTATTATCAAACTTGCACCAACTCCCCTAATAGTAAATAATGTGATTCAATAGTAAATCATGTGAATCAATAGTTCTAGACATGTGAAAATATAAATTATAGTATAGTACCTCCATTTTTAACTTAGTCATGCAAGTATTATCAATCTTGCACCAACTCCCCTAATAGTAACAAGAATGTGAATCAATAGTACACACATGTGAACAAATAGTTATAATCATGTAAATTAATAGTAATCAATAGCCCATTTATCCGGTTAAATACCAGATTGGTCAATATAACCTCCAGACATCAATTATTATCGAAATAAATGTCGATTTTCACTAACACAAATAATTTTAACATATTGAAACTATTTTTATCAAAAATCTAAATTTTGAAATTTTGAAGTTTGACTTTTTCCGCAAAAGTTAACTGTTGACTTTTTGACCAAATAGTGAATCCCAGAAAATTTTGTGTTTATAGACTATTTTTACTAATTTCGTCGTTTCGAACACAACTTCAATTCTTAATAACATTCATCATTAATATCATAACTCACAATATTTATCAACCAGGTCGTTCCCAGGAAAGAGGGGGCTTTCCGATAAGGATTTCTCCTATCATTAGCCGCAATTAGATTATCTAACCTCTCCTTGATGAACTTCTAGACATTGTAAATATTATAATTTATAATATGAATAACTTTGTCGTCTCAATTATTGATTTAATAAAATAACATATTATGCGAGATAATCTTGTGATAATAATCGAATCAATAATATGAGAGATATGATCGAAGATTCTATCGTAGTAATAATTGAGTATAACCGAGTGACTTCTCATATAAGCATCAATAATCAATACCGCAGTGCTATTATGCAACCACGCCATTCATCGTACTTTTACTACCAAGTAGTTCAACAAGATAATTCGTAAAACTTTCGCCGTTATTTTCATAAAATATTTTTGTCGCTTTCTCGATCCGACAATAATTACATTAGGTCCACTAATGATTGTACTGTCAGCATTTGATATTCCCCGACAAAAAGAATATTTCCACCAATCGAATATAATATGAAAACTTGCATACTTTGTAAAATTTGTAAATATTACCCACAACTATAACATTATCTCAAATTCACACCATAATATTAAAAATTATTTCGAGAAAATTAAATATTTATTCATAAAATCGGGTTCTCACAAACGGTTCTTGGAAGAGCGTTTGTCGTGATCGTCAAATTATGAGGAACCCAAACGAGGTGATCACGGTAAGCTTAATCGTAAATTCTTGCGAAGTTTATACATTACTGATACCGGTGCTACCCATTCATTTATCTCTCCTATAATGTGCTCAACGCTTTAAACTTGACTCGGAGAAATTAGACTTTGACCTATCTCGGAGACTCATTAGGAGAAACTTTCATCACATCCATCGCTTATGTGACCCCCAAAATAGGTATACATCACCCATCTTGAGTCGTCCGATACATGGTACATAATTCAAATACAATCTTTAATATACAACAAGAGAGTCATGAGTTTTAATACAAATATTGTCTTCTGCACAATATCCACTCTCGTAATAAGTCCTCATTACATTTATTGTCACGCTATTTAATGTAATAGTGAGGACTACTAATACTATCATCCGGACAAATACTCCATTCCCCGACTAGTCCCGCCACGCTCTCATTTTTTCAAGAGAACAGTGAAAGAAAGGGTGAGCTCAACTAGCCTAGTAAGAAATATTATAACTAAGATAATGTAGAATAAATTATCGTTAGCCTTCAACAGTGTTAAACTGATACAATATAACAACCATCAAGTTTAACTGCAGCTGAACAAGCAATCCATTA